>APFE030739655.1:65467-84551 GCA_000404065.3 Pinus taeda | reverse complement strand
GATTTTTAAATAGCGCTGATATTAGATTAGAAATGCTAAAATGTTAAATGTTAAGGATTAAGTTCATACATATTTTTTGAGTGTTCGTAAAACTCTTTATATTGTGTTTATATTTATTAATAATTAGATTGATTTTTAAATAGGGCTGACATTAGATTAGAAATGCTAAAATGTTAAGAATTATGTTTACCTTTAAGTTTACATGTTTAAGTTTTTATGTAAAATCTATCTAGATACTCAATTGTTTACTGTAGAAAGCTTCTGAAATCAATTACAATAGTTGAGGGTGTTACAGTCACGTACAAAAGACTTGTTCCAAAAATATTTATGATTTTCTCGATGGTTGTGAAGTGGAAAGCGATACTCAGTTGTTTACCATAGAGAGCCTCTTGGATCAATTACAATAATTGAGGGTGTTACACTTCAGTACGAAAGATTTTTTCCAAAAATATTTATGATTTTCTTGATGATTGTGAAGTGGAAAGAGCATATTTTTATTAGATTTTTCTCGTAGCAATATTTATTTTTATCATACATTAAAAATAAAATAAAAATGGTTTCAGTGATGGCTGTGAAGTACGAAAAATATTATTTATTAAGTTATTTTTGTTGCAATATATTTTTTAATCACATATGTGTGAGATGTAAGGTAAAAATATTACAATTTTAATTTTAAAATATATTTGGTTTTAGTTTAAATGGTCATTATTTACTGTAATATTTAATTCAAAATATAATAAAAATATAGGATAATTAATGGTTGACAAACCGTCATTTTTTTATTCCACGCAAAAGGGATCACATTCTTATTATGGTTGGAACTAACATGTTTGATAGATAAATATTTTGGATTTGGCATTTACATCGCTGCATTAGAAATTCCATAGAATATGGACATCTTTTCCATAAAATAGGGAGATCATTAAAGTATTATTATTGGTAGTGAGATATTTATCAAATTGGTTTTGGAAGGATAAATATTCACAAAATTCCAGAAGAAAAGAGAGTGAAAATATAAATTATTTATTATAATTAATAAATAATCACTTTTTTTAATAATAATAAAATGTCTTTGAAAAGTTATTGCTTTATAGGTAAATAAAGTGACTAATTCAACTATACATGAGTATATAAAAATAAAATTGAAAAAGAATGGTACATATGTCTTATAAATAATGTGAACAAAATCTACAATTCGAAATAAATATATGTTGAAAATAACGACATGAAATGATAAAAATAGAATCCAGAAATCTTAATTTTAATTTGTCCTTGAATTAAAATTGTGAATTAAAATCGAATTTAGTCTGCCCAGCTGCTTGGAAATAATTAATTAATTCATTATGGATTAATTAGTTGGAGAAATTCAAGTTAGAAGCCTTTCTGAAGTCAGATTATCCCTTAATTAAGGAGATACCATTGAGTTATAATTGATTTGTAATTAGTTAATTAATTAATTCATTATGGATTAATTAGTTGGAGAAATTTAAGTTAGAAGTCATTCTGAAGTCAGATTATCCCTTAATTAAGGAGATAAGATTGAGTTATATTTGAGTTGTAATTAGTTGACTCAGTTTACTAAGTTAAGTCTAGTTAAATTAGTTCCAAATTGGTTGAGGAACTAATAGGGAGTTATCAGTTGGTTGATGCATGCATGCACTCAAGTAGTGTACTCCAGATAACTGAACACTCCCTCATAAGAAACTCATGCATGTCTATTCTAAGAAAGACCCACTTGAGCTAAATGTCAAGGACAATGTACTATCAGTTGCATGTATTTTCCTATAAAGAAAACTCATGCATGCAGAAGGAATTAAGGTTCCTTGAGGATTGCATAGTTCTGACAGTGTGTTAGAGCAGTGTTCCACCTGGTGAGGTGAGAATCATCCACTAGGAACAACACAAGGAAATAGGAACTTGGAGGGAAAAGAAGAAGGCTTTTGAGGAGCCAGGATTGCCTATGAGCATCTGTGAGGATTGTACTGAGAGCTGGATAGCTGTGAGAGCTAAGGCTTTGTATAATTCTGATATATTTCCACCTTGTATGATAATACAGATAGTGGAGTTTTTAGCCGAGGCTTTCCCCAAAGAATTTTCATGTGTTTCATGTGCATTGATTCTTCTTCTTTTGGTTATATTGTTCAGCTCGATTCAGCTTGATCTTGCTCAATCTTTAAGCTTATGCAAATTGATAGTAGAGGTAGATTATAGTATTTTTCTTTGGTTATATTGCATTATCGGGTTAATCGACAGTCATATTTTCTACATGGTCTTAGAGTGAGATTTGTAGAGAATTTGCAGAATTTCTACATGCTATCAGAGCCAAGTTTATCAAAGTTGTGAACAATATACGGATAAGAGAATTCAAAGTTTGAAGTTCGGGGTTGCAGGTGCAAATCGAATTCATACCATACCTTAAGGTTGGCCAATGGCGTTCTATGGATTGAGACTCAAGTATGCCTTGGAAGCTAGCTTGAATTACATAGCATGGAAAGATAGAATGGAAGCTGTATTAGAAGACAATGGCTTGAAGGAATTCATTGATCAAGAAATCCCAAAGCCAGCGTCAACTAATGCACAATAGTTGGTTGAGTGGAAGAAGTGTGTGGCGAAGGTGAGACGGATCATCCTTGAGGGAGTTCGAGACCATATTGTCTCGAGTCTCCATGGGAAGAATATTCCATTTTCAATGTGGAAGACATTGAAGGACCTCTACCAGAACAATAGTGACTAGAGGAAATTGGTGCTCAAGGATAAGCTTCGAAGAATCAAGATGGAGAAGGGCAATACTATTTCCACATATCTGAACAAGCTCACCACTTGCATAGATGAGCTTACCAATGTGGTAATAACTACTACGATGATGATATGGTGAGCCTCCCTCTCCTTGGCCTTCCAAAGAGTTGGAATAGCTACTAGGACTCTGTGAATGGAACGGAGAAACTGCCGGATTGGGAACGAATATGGTTAGATCTGATGCAAGAGGAGATAAAGAGGAGCACATGAGATGGTTCTTTATCTAAGGATGATGATGAAGAAAATCTGGCCTTAGCAAGTAAGGCACGGAAAGGGAAGGGGAAGGCTTCCCATTCCAAATTGAATTATTCTCATGAAGGGAAGAAGGGTGAAAAGTCTAAAGTGAGATGCTTTAATTGTCACAAGATGGGACATTATGCGATTAATTTCCCATTGAAGAAGTCCAAGAAGGGACCCTCAGAAGGATCAAAAGGTGAGGCATTAGCCTCTCAGTTCAAAATGGACTTTACCCTCATCATATGCATGGTGTCATCGATGATGGGTTGTGTTTGGTATCTTGACAGTGGAGCCTCATTCCACATGACCGATGATAAAAGTTTATTCAGTGCCTTGGAGGAGAAAGACCTCAAGATGCGCATAGAGATGGGTGACAACGAAAGGTATTGTGTTTCAGGAGTGGGCACGGTTGCTTTTCAAAGGGAGCATGAAGGTCCTATCATCTTGGTGAAATATGTGCCTGGACTGAAGAAGAACTTGGTTCGATCGCGATGTTGGAGGACAAAGGCTACGATGTTGTCCTTAGTAAAGGAAAGGCATTCCTTAGACACATCACCACGATACATGTGAAATAGATCGGTTCGCGAGTTAAGAACCTGTATGCTCTTGAGGTTCAAGATGCATGCAAAGCCTTGAGGAGCAAGGAAAATGTTTGAGACTTGGTGGTTGAGAGGGAGAGTAAATTACCTTTCAACATGCAAGCCTAGAAGAAGTATCAGACAATTGTGGAGGAGCCATAATTGGAGAAGCAGAGAGGAGATCGAGTGAAGAGATCCACTCATGTAGATACCTCCATTAAGGGGGAATTTTGATTCAAGTGGGCATAGGGATCACATGCAGCCATACCTCTAGGTGTGAGGTGGGGCGATGTGAAGTGATAGTCCCAAGAAGGTTGAAATTGGGCATGGTCCATTGAGAGGTTTTATCTCATGGATCGTATCTTCTACGGGAACCCAAAGTACATAGTAGCGGGAGGAATCAGTGGGATTGATGCTGTCAGAGATCAACGTGACAGAGGCTAGAGCAGTTAGATACTAAAGAGCGCAAAGAGGGATTGAAAATAGTGCAGAAAGGAAAAGTCAGCAGAAGCGCAAAGTTTTCAGTTGACAGAGGGAATAACAGTCAGAGACTTTGATGACAGATGCATCATATTGATTCAGGTTGGATGTTTTTTTTTTTTTGGAGTTGTTGGAGCAACAACACTAGAGAGATGTGTTGCATGCATAACATTCCAAAGGTTCACGACTGGGATCGAGTTGAATTCCTTTCTTGTTGAGAGGGAGTGTTGACAATAGCAACAAGAAATGATAAAAATCGAATTCAGAAATTCCAATTTTAATTTGTCTTTGAATTAAAATTGTGAATTAAAATCGAATTTAGTTTCATCAGCTGCTTGGAAATAATTAATCAATTCATTATGGATTAATTAGTTGGAGAAATTCAAGTTAGAAGTCTTTCTGAAGTCGTGCAACAGTTATCCCTTAAATTAAGGAGATTACCCCTTAATTAAGGAGATAAGATTGAGTTGTATTTGAGTTGTAATTAGTTGACTCAGTATACTGAGTTAAGTCCAGTTAAATTAGTTCCAAACTGGTTGAGGAACTAATAAAAAGTTATCATTCAATTGATGCATGCATGCACTCAACTAGTGTACTCTAGATAGTTGAAAATTCCCTCATCAGAAACTCATGCATGTCTATTCTGAGAAAGACCCAATTGAGTTAAATGTCAAGGATAGTGTACTATCAGTTGCATGTGTTTTCCTATAAAGAAAACTCATGCATGCAGAAGGAATTAAGGTTCCTTGAGGATTGCGCAGTTCTGACAGTGTGTTAGAGTAGTGTTCCACTGTGAGAATCATCCACTAGGAACAACGCAAGGAAATAGGAACTTGGAGGGCAAAGAGGAAGGCCTGTGAGAAGCCATAATTGCCTGTGAACATCTATGAGGATTTTAGTGAGAGCTGGCTGAGAGCTAAGGCTTTGTATAATTTTGATGTATTTCCACCTTGTATGATAATACCGATAGTGGGCTTTTTAGCTGAGGCTTTCCCCAAAGTATTTTCATGTGTTTCATGTGCATTGATTCTTCTTCTTCTGATTATATTGTTCAGCTCAATTTAGCTTTATCTTGCTCGATCTTTAAGCTTCTGCAAATTGATAGTAGAAGTAGATTATAGTATTTTGCTTTGGTTATATTGCATTATCGGGTTAATCTACAACCATATTTTCTACATGGTCTTAGAGTCACATTTGTAGAGAATTTGCAGAATTTCTACAATATATATGTAGTCTAATTTATAGATGAGATGACATTTTTAAGGACATTTTTTGTTTGATTATTTTACTCAAAATCAAATATATATTTTTAAAATCTTTGAGTTTAAATTGTTTAACTTGTATAGGGGTTTTTCAAATTATTGAATTCATTGATGCACTCAAAAATTATTTTAAACAACAAAAAAACATTGAAATTATATTGCCAGATTTTAGTGAATTCCGATAAAAAAACTATTTAATTTATAAACTAGACTACTCCAAAAACACAAAAAAATAAATATAATTATTATCCATTCACACTCCTAAAATTATAATAAATTTTTAGATATTATAGTTTTTTCATTGAAATTTTACCGATTTAAAATTATTCTATTAGGATAATAATTTAAAATTTTAACTAAATTTTATAACTAATTCTAATTGAAAAAAATTACAACTTTAACAAAATTTATAACTAAATTATAAAAAATCGAAATGTATTATATTTAAATAACCCTCATACACAAAGTTAATGTAAATGATACTACTAATTTAGCCGGTTATGAAAATTTGAAGGAGTCCAAATTAAAATTTAACTTTAAAAATTAATTATAATATTATTTAAATTTCATATTTAAGTTATTTAATATTTAAATAATATATAATTTGTTGAATTTAGGCGTTAGTGATTTATATCAAGTTTTTTGAAAAGGTTTTGACGTAATCACATTTATAATACCACATTGTTTAGTTGAAATGGGTCGACAAATGTATTATATGGAAACTCTTCTAAAAATATATAGTTTTATTTATTAATTTTTGTTTTTTATTTGTATATTTATATAATTTTTACTTTTTTATTCTTCACATTTAGGTATTATATTTATATAGTTTTTTTTAATCTTCATTGAAAGAACATTTTTCTTTAATATATTTACTTAAAATTAGAAGGTATTTTTTTCATATTAATATTTTGTAGTTGTTATTATCTAAATAATAATGGCTAATTTTTTTTTTTAAGCTGTGGTTCACAATCACTGAGTGGCTGCTACATCCACGGTAAATATCGGGCCGCTACATCCACGGTAAATATCGGGGCAATTCCACCCAAAGGGATCTGCCCGTCGGCCAGCTACATCCACGGTAAATATCGGGGCAGTTCCACCCAAAGGGATCTGCCCGTTGGCTAGCTACATCCACGGTAAATATCGAGGCAGTTCCACCTAAAGGGATATTCTCGTCGGCCAGCTACATCCACGGTAAATATCAAGGCAGCTACATCCACGGTAAATATCGGGGTAGTTCCACCCAAAGGGATCTGCCCGTCGGCCAGCTACATCCACGGTAAATATCGGGGTAGTTCCACCCAAAGGGATCTGCCCGTCGGCCAGCTACATCCGCTACATCCACGGTAAATATCGGGCCGCTACATCCACGGTAAATATCGGGGCAATTCCACCTAAAGGGATCTGCCTGTCGGCCAGCTACATCCATGGTAAATATCGGGGCAGTTCCACCCAAAGGGATCTGCCCGTCGGCCAGCTACATCCACAGTAAATATCGGGGCAGTTCCACCCAAAGGGATCTACCCGTCAGCCAGCTACATCCACGGTAAATATCAGGGCAGCTACATCCACGGTAAATATTGGGGTAGTTCCACCCAAAGGGATCTGCCCGTCGGCCAGCTACATCCACGCTAAATATCGGGGTAGTTCCACCCAAAGGGATCTGCCTGTCGAAGCGCTACATCCACGGTAAATATCAGGGCAGCTACATCCACGATAAATATCGGGGTAGTTCCACCCAAAGGGATCTGCCCGTCGGCCAGCTACATCCACGGTAAATATCGGGGCAGTTCCACCCAAAGGGATCTGCCCGTCGGCTAACTACATCCACTAAATATCGGGGCAGTTCCACCCAAAGGGATCTGCTCGTCGGCCAACTACATCCACGGTAAATATCAGGGCAGTTCCACCCAAAGGGATCTGCTCGTCGGCCAATCTTAACAGGCCTAACCCCAAGGGTGTCGAGGAGATTTGACCTCGTGACCTCCCAACTGGGAAAGTGCTTAGCAACAGGAACTCGACCATTTGAGCTATCCCTTGGGGCTATAATAATGGCTAATTATTATAATTAAGAATAAATATTATATATATATATATATATATATATATATATATATATATATATATATATATATATATATATATATATAAGTGATTTAACATTTATATATTTTTTAAATTATATATTGTTTACATTTTTTTTAATGTTCATTTATAGTACAATATATAATTACATGGTTGGATAAGTAAATTCCTCAACACCCTAATGATGAATCACTCTGTGAATAAAACATAGATGGAGTAAAATAAACAATGTTCCACTTTTGGGTACGACGAGGCGAGGGAGCGGGGATACATAGGAGCCACCTATGCAAAATCTCCCCACCAATTTTTAGGAAACCTGGGGAGGTTGGGGTCTTAAAAACTTATAAATATAAAATATAAATAAATGAATCATATAACTGAAACAAATTTAAAACAAATAGCATGATCATTGATATCATTATGATATAAATTATAATCATACATCATACATGTAATTTTGTAAATGTACAATGTAACTACTAGTCTACTAATTTACTAATACTAACAATGCACAATGAAAATAAATTATAAAATTATATATGTTTAAAGTTTTAAACTTTAAACTTTAAACCATATTGATGTTCCACTTCCAACTATGAACATTGAATATTGAATAATATAAAAGAAGTTTGATACATGAGCAACAATGTTCCATTCAACAAAGGAGTAGAGAGAAGGCTGCTTGGCGATGGTTCAACAAAGGAGTTCCATTCAACGAAGGAGTAGAAAGAAGGCTGCTTAGCAATGGTTCAACAAAGGAGCAGGCTGCTTGGCGATGGTGACGTGTTCAATTCAATGAAGGAGCAAACATAAAATGAAATGTGAAATGAACATAATGTAAACCAAAGGAGTTCCATTCAACAAAGGAGCAGAAAGAAGGCTACTTAGCAATGGTTCAACAAAGGAGCAGGCTGCTTGGCGATGGTAACGTGTTCAATTCAATGAAGGAGCAAACATAAAATGAAATGTGAAATGAACATAATGTAAACCCTTCACGGTTGGTCAACAAATATTAAAAATTGCGATTTTTTTGTTTCTTGATTTTTTCTAGGGAAACGACCCCTCAAGACCCCTTAAGACTCCTTTCACCTAGGAAATGACCCCAATTAGAGGAAATGACCCCTTTCAAGTTTCCTCATGTAACCTGTTTTTTGGGGAACGTGGGGAAATGTCCCCCTCTCGTCCCGGAACTAGGAAACTTGACCCCAAGTGGGGGGACTGGAACACTGAAAATAAATAAATAAAAATGAAAAAATTTGAAGACCAAGAAATGCAACAAGTAGTGTCTTATGATCTAATATTGGTGAAGGCCTACAAAATAATTGTTATTCTAGAGACATTATATTGTTATAAAACATTTTACATATATCATTTCTAGTTTGAAGATTTTTTATTTCTCTTTATAATTACTAGAAATTGTTATACCTTTAAAAAAAATATGTTTTTCATCCAATATTGGTGATCACCTACAAAAGACTTGTTATTCTAGTGAAATTATATTATTTCTTCCCCTTTTTCCTCACGAGTCAAATATGGTGGTTTTTATAGCAATTTTCCTTGTAGCCATTAGAAGGTATTATCTCCCTATTTAACTCGCCGCTATGATTTGATTCTTCGTCTTGTCCTAAGATGAACCACATAAGTTAGTTCGAAAAGCTGGTACCTAAATATTCCAATTTGATGTCTTCCTAAAATGTTTCAAATATTCGGAAATTATATTATTATAAAACATTTTACATATATGATTTGTAGTTTTAAGATTTTATTTTACTTGATAATTACTAGAGATTGTTATACCTTTAAAAAAAGGTTTTTCTTAATGACTAGGCATTCATTCATCAAGTTTTTTTTTGTCACAATTTTTATTTTTAATGATATATGTGTTTCATCCTAAGAGGTCATAGATTCAAAACGAGAGGGGGTAGAGCATGTATGTCTTCGTAGACTTAGCAGTGAAATCATTGCGCGGAGGTGGGTCCCTTGTCCCCATAACAAGGGGTCTCATACAACAATTTGGTACATCTTGGCTGTGACTTTAAAATTGGATAATAATAATAATATATATGTGAACAAATTAATAATTAACTTAATTAAATTTCAAAAATATTTTTAAATTTTAATATAGATAAATTATTTACTAACTAATTTAATTCTTAATGAATTATTAAATTATTTTAGGCTTAGTCTAAATTATAAGTGATATAACCTTTTATGGACATATTTTCTGGTATTTTTTGGTATTTTTTGGCTAATTTTAACTAAAATGCGGCACATATTTTGAAAAACTTGTATTTGGTAGTTTTTGGTTAATTTTAACTAAAATCTTGGAGATAATTTTAAGCACTTGAATTTAAGTTGTTTAATCTATATAATTTGAATGCGTGAGGGGCTTTTCATACTGTTGAATCCATGTATGTATTTAAAAATGAATTTAAAAATATATTATATTAATTTAATATTATATCCACTCTAAATTAATTGAAATTGAGTAAATTTTTTTGAAAATTGTGCTTATATTAAATATTTAGATTGTTTAGTGTAATTAACTTTGAAATATTATTGAGTTTTATTGTAATAATTATTTTTATTCTTATAATTAAGTTATAATATAATAAATTATCTGGTAGATTATGTTTATATAATTATTTAGATGAATAATGTAGTTGATATAATTATAAATGCAGTCTTCAAGTGAGAATTTTTTTGGGAGGTTCTGGCAGATTTTAGCCCAAAAAAATTGTGGTAAAATCTTGATTTGCATTGTTTAAACCAATTTTTTTATTGTATATATATGGATTCAATACCCTCAAAAAATGGTGCGAGACTTCTATTGTGAAAAGTTCATTAGTCAAACTTGTGATTTCAATGAATCCCTATGAGATTCTAAATAAATTAGATGATAATGAAAACTTTTCAAAAAATCTACTTAAAAACTACTCTAATATAAATAAATAATTTAACTAAATTATAAATATTATAAAATTTCATATGAAAATCATTATTTATTTATAATATTATAATTATTTCTATTTTAATAAATTATTAAATTTTTTTTTTAAGTAACGTTTTTTATAATAATTTGGTAAGAATTGTGAGTAGTTAGGTTAACAATAAATAAGGACACCCATTAAATAAAGTATAAGTGATGGATTTGAGTGGTCGGAAGTAGGTGGTTAGTGTAACTCACCAATTTAAGTTGTCGGAAATAGGTAGTTACAATTTTATAATAAATTTTATTAGATAAATAATAATCTTATAATAGTTTTTTTGTTTTTTTGTTTTTAATGCAATTTTAAATAAAATTATTTTTTCTTAAAAATCAAGTGAGATATCTCCGAGAGACAATTGTGTTATCTAGGACAACATAGTCAAAAACTCAAACCCAATATAGTGAAGTGAACGCATTGTAGAAAGTATATGAAAACAATCGTGTTATCATGATCAATATAGTTGAAAACTGAAAACCAATATAGTGAAGTGAACGCATTGTAAAAAATACATGAAAACATTATTGGTCTTAATTGTGTTATCTAGGACAACATAGTCAAAAACTCAAACCCAATATAGTGAAGTGAACGCATTGTAGAAAGTATATGAAAACAATCGTGTTATCATGATCAACATAGTTGAAAACTGAAAACCAATATAGTGAAATGAACGCATTGTAAAAAATACATGAAAACATTATTGGTCTCGATCAACATAGCTGAAAATTCAAAACCAATATAACCAAGTGAAGATGTTGTAAATCTCTAAATACCTGAAATCATTATATAGTTAAAAACTCAAAACCAATATATATTCAAGTGAATGCATTGTAAATCTCTAAATACGTGAAATCATTATTGATCTCGATCAATATAGTTAAAACCTCAAAACCAATATATTCAAGTGAACTCATTGTAAATCTCTAAATATAAAATCATTATTGATCTCGATCAATATAGTTAAAAACTCAAAACCAATATATTCGAGTGAACACATTGTAAATCTCTAAATACTTGAAATAATTATTGATCTCGATCAATATAGTTAAAAACTCAAAACCAATATATTCAATCTCTAAATAAGTGAAATAATTATTGATCTCGATCAATATAGTTAAAAACTCAAAACCAATATATTCAATCTCTAAATACGTGAAATAATTATTGATCTCAATCAATATAGTTAAAAACTGAAAACCAATATATTCAAATAAACTCATTTTAAATCTCTAAATACATTAACAATCAATTTAGTTGAAAACTCAAAACCAATATATTATATTCAAGTAAACCCATTATAAATCTCTAAATACCTGCTTAAGTAAAGCCATTGTAAATCTCTATTGATATCTATCAACGTAATTGAAAACTCAAAACGAATACATTCAACACTAATATATTCAAATAAACACCAATAAATCTCTAAATAAGTGAAAACATTATTGATCTCCAAATATCCTTAAAACTATTTTGTTTAACCGCTGGGCTGCATGGAACGCAGCGCACATTTATAAATCCCTGCGAGGCTTACCAATCCAACCTAAAAGTGCAGACGGTTCCTTGCGAAATTTCTGCTTTAGTTTTCGATTGATTGGGTTGCGCGATCGTTCAGTTCTTTCAACGTGAGTTTAATAAAAGAATGTTTATGATTTTTTTTAGTTTTTTAAATAAAAGAAGTTTATGAAAGGTTTTTTTTTTCATTAGAATTTCACGGACTCTGGTGTTGTCTACTTTCATTTCTTTGCAAATAATCTCACCGGCGTTTTCTACTTTCATTTCTTTGGCCGATGCACCTGTTGCTCACCCTTTTTTAAAACTCTTTCTGTTTTCTGTTTTCTTCCGCTTCCATCCCTTTCTCTTTCCAACGTCCTTTTCTTCTTCCTCTGTCCCTTTCTCTTTTTAACCTCTTACTCCCATAATTCTCCAATCACAGAGGAATTACTCCCATAATTCATAATATTACCTTTACTATATTGAATCGATTAACAAAACCCTAAACTCTGGGAGCTCTGCGATGGGTGTATAGTTTCATTTCAGACTCTATTCAATCGATTAACAAAACCCTAAACCCTAAACTCCGCTCCCACTTCAAGACTTGCATAAATAAATTTCAAAAACCAAGTTTACCTCCTTACCATAGGGTCTTCTCCTCTTTCCTACATGTATTCTGATCCCAACTTTGCTTTTTCGCTGTCTCCTGCGGATGAAAATTCCTTTTCCTCCTTGCCACAGGTTTCTTCGTTGTCTCGGCCATCCATTTTCTTTTTTTCATAAAACAAACTTGAAAAGTTAAACCATATTGTTTTTTCTTTATCTTTGTCGTATTCTGCTCCATTTCTCTCTTCCCCTCTCTCTTAGGAGTGGAAATCTTTTTCCACTGGTAAAAAATCTGCCATGTAATACTCCAAAGCCACCTGATCGCAGGCTCCTTGAGTGACCTACCTCGAAAGCTCTTTTTCAGTACCCCCATCGATTATGATTCTCCAGTAATGACTTTTGTTTTCGTAGCTGTTGTTAGTATAATAACTTCCAATTTTCTGGTATGCCATTCAATGACGTGTTATGCTCCTTCAGAGATTCCGAGAATAGATATGGACAACAACGACTCCAGTACTCCACCAGAGCTGGCTTTGACGCTGGTATGTTTAGAAATTTTGAATTGTAATTATTTAGTAAACAGTTTTGAATTAATGTATTACTCCATGGGCATTTTTAGTAAAAAGTTTTTAATTAATCTATGTTGCATGAGTTTCGGGTATGTTGATATTTTGGATACGTGGGAACCAGTATCCTACATAAACTTTGTCAAAATTTACAGGAAATGTGAAGTTGGGAGCATTAATAATATAATATATTAAAATTTAAAATTTAATATATATATATATATATTTTAAAGTGTAGAGATTAAATGTACATATCAAATTAAATATTTAAATGATTCATCATTCAAGAGACAATCATAAAATGATAAAACCAAAATTAAAAGCCACTCAAAATCATATTGATGTTCATACTAGAAAAAAACTTAAAAAGACAAAAGCTTAAAGTAGTATATAATTCAAAATGCTCAATAGCCAAAATATGGCAACTAAAATACAAATCTTATAATCATATAGTATGATCTTCAATATCAAGGAGATCCTTATAAGCTTGAACCTCGCGGGGTAATAGATCAACGTCATCATCATCATCATCAGAGGCAACAATGTCATCTAAAGGTATGCCAACCAATCCTGCATTTGGTAATGGATTGTCATCATCATCATCAATTTGGGTAGCATCTTTAACATTCACATCCCATCGTGCAGTAGGTCCTTCTAGATATTCAGGTAGCTTCCTTGAACAAAGTCGAAGACTACTATGCACATAAACAAGTTTCTTTGCTCTCTTAGAGGTAAGTCTATTCCTCTTAACAGAGTGTATGAAACTATAAGTGGACCAATTCCTTTCGACAGCTGAGGAACTAGCAATTTGAGATATCAAGCTGAAGCAAGATTTCAGAGCTCTGGGACTTGGACCCATACATTTTCCACCATCCAAGGGGTTTCTTCTGAGCATAATGCTTGATGTCCTTCTTTGCATCTTGGCTGAATAAAAGAGGGCTTAATGTACCAAAATCAATAAATTGCTCTCGTATCACACTTGCTTCATCAACAGTATACATCTTAGTTATAGCATCAAGAAACCCTTGTTTTACCTCTTCATCATCATTATGAAGAATTCTATTTGGTCTTTCCATATACCACTTTGGATTAAGGGCATATGCAACCATGTGAAGGGAGGTATTGAGTTTAAGCCATCTTTTCGCTATCAACTTATGGATTTCATGGAAAAACTCCAAAGAAGGGTTTCTTTGGCGAATGATGTGTTTTACCTTGTCCACCATGGTATCAATACATTCATATATTTCTCCAAGAGAAAGAGAATCTGAATCAGCATACCCGATCAACTCCACAATTAGAGCTGTGAAAGAGACAACATATCTACAATCAGCCCACCAATCCTCATTAAGAAGCATTTCTCTTATCTTCTTTGCTTGAGGTGACTTAGACTCAGTCCATGCATTCCACTATGAAGAAACAACAGTGGCTTGTAAAGATACATAGACTTCAACCATGCGCTCAAGCAAAATAAAATATGTGGCATATCTTGTTTCTGTAGGTTTTAAAAAATGCTTATTTGAATACATCCTGTAAATTGACAAGGAAGCATGGTGGTTGCAGATGAACATTTGTGCCTCCCTTGCATCTGAAATGATTTTTGCAATTTACTGTATCTTACCAATGTCTTTTAAGAGATTGTTAAGGGCATGTACATAACAAGGAGTCCAAAAGATATGCCTATATCGACTTTGGATCATCAATCCCGTTGTTTTACAAACAGGTGCTGCATCTGTGATGACATGTACCACATTTGAAGGACCAACCTCATCAATTGCATCCTTCAACATTTCAAAAATGAAAGTAGCATCCTTAGTTTTACCACTACAATCAATTGCTTTTAAAAAATAAGGCCCTTCTGGTGATGTGACAATAACATTCAACAAAGGTCTTCGTTGAATATCTCTCCAACCATCCATGACAATTGAACAACCTAAATGAACCCAAGATTGTTTGAGGTCCTTCATAAGTCCATGCATTCTTATCACCCCTCTATATAATAATGAAGTCCTCATTTTGTTGTACCCAAGGGGTGCATATCATGTCCCCGCAGCAATGATTTTTCTCACCATTTCTTTATAGTATGGTGAACGAGTGGCATTAAATGAAATTCCATTTGCCATAAAAAAATCTGTTATGGCATCATCTGCTTCATACCTATTCAAAACATTGTACGTCTTTTGAATGGAGTCACTTACAGTAGTCCTCTTAGTACAAAACTTCCTTGATTAGTCTCAATTTGGATGTGACTTTGTTCAGTCATACATTGGGATGAATCTTCATGTCTACCTTTCTTATTATTAGGAAATACAATGCTACTATCACATTCATTGTTTCCATTTGCTTTCAGGTGAAGCTTACTCATATCCATTCTTTGTTCAAGGTTACACGTGCAAATCTTCATTCCTAACCCAGATATGCCCAAAATATGATGCCATACTCTTGTATAGATACCCTTAAAAACATGGTCACACAAATTGCATTTCCATTCCTCACAGCCCCCACTATTTTTTTTGTCTTGTTTTGTGTTTTTTTTCATGAACTTCATTAAGGGCTTCTTGGAAATGTTGCCTGATTTCTTGTGGGTACCTATTGTTGCCTTTACATTCCGTTGTTGAAATTGTGGAGCTTGTGGAAGTAGTGGGGGTCTCATCCCACTGTTGTTGGTACCATATTCATTGCCCAACCCTTTATCCATGGTATCAGTACTGAAAATCTACATTAAAACACAAAAAAAACATTAGAAGTGGAACAAATAAATATGTTTTACAATGTACATAAATGAAAATAAAAATAAAAATCACAATACTAGTATTTAATTTGCATATTGTGAGTTCTCATATTTAATATTATTAGATTAAGTGTATTTAATTTGCATATTTGTATTTAATGTACATTAAAACTAAAATTAATTGTTTATAAGTATTTATTTATATTCTATAATCTAAATGTGTTATGAATTATTATTCATAACATGCTTGAGTTAGTATATTAAATTTATTTTATTTAAAATTTATTGTTTTATTAGTTTCAATTTTGAAAATTTTAATTAATGGAAACTGTAATTTTGGAAATGACATATATACAAATTTATAACTCTTAGAGCAAACATGTTCTAGTAGTGTGGTTCTTATTATTTTAGCTAATGTACAAAATTTTACATGGTAGTTTTCCAATTTTGATTTACAAGGTTTAAATTTACATAGAAATGAAATTATATCACACAAAAGTGGTCTTTAATCCACATATATGTACATGGGTCATGACAGTATTTTACATAACCCTTTTGATTGTAACCATATGTTCAACTAATTCATCTAGATAACTACATGACTATAGAAATGACGACATGCATATAATAATGACAACGTTGAGAATTGAAGGTTACCCACAAGTGAAAATATCCTCACTCGTAGTAATAAACAAAACCTTTTTGGGCCACTTTTTCAATAAGGAATTAATAAGTTATTTAGATATGAGTTTGGGTAGGAAGCTTGTTTGAATGGAAGGGCATCTTATGCATATTTAAATAACATATCATTACTATTAATCTATCACTAAACTACTAAATAAAATTATTTATAAATCATTACTAACTTTTATTTCTAAATAACTAGAAAGTTAATGACTAAGTTATTAACAATACAAATTATGAATTATATAAATTGTTTTCATTAATTATATTTATTTGAACATAAATTATCTTAAATTTCTTTTACTCTCATGATATGAACAAAACTAAATAATGTTGTTTGGTGTGATAAATTTATAGCATCCATGCTTGCTAATATTCCAGTATGTTAAAATCTACTGTATGCATAAATTATAAGAAATCAATTTTCACCGTTAGTAAATCTACTGTATGCATAAATTATAAGAAATCAATTTTCACCGTTAGTATAGAGACATAAATTCCTTCTGCTTTGAAGTCCAAGATGCATAGTAAATTGATTTTTAGGTACATGATTCATAAAGAAGATTTCCCATTGAATTTCTATGGCTTTACTAAAGAAAATTGGTTTGTATATTGTTGTGTTCAGTTAGCTAGCTGAATGATCTCATGCAACATTTACTGAAATTTGATATAATTATAATAGAATGCATAAAATTTCAATTAGGCATATATGAAATGGCCCAAATCATGGGCATTGTCTGTATTTTGCAACTTATAATCTATGAAAAGGTTTATTTTGATTACAAAAAATTTAATTAGTAATCCATAGGTGCAAATTTTAAATCCCCAAATTCTTAGAGATAATGAAAACTGTACAATACTTTTTATAAAATGCAATTGAAATAGTATATATACCACCCTATTTGGAATATTTCTTTAAAATAAGTGCTTCTAAATTGAACATTTCTCCGATAACCTTTTTTAGTTTGAAGTTCCAGGAAGAATGCAGAAAATTTCAATTAGGAATATATGTGTTATGATATTCCGATACATAGGAAATAGTTAAGTATAACTTGGTCTAGTGTAGATTTAGGTAAAGTGTGTTTCTTTACTATGTACTTTTGTAACTTACAATCCGATGGTCACAATATGTAGTGATCCGACGGTTCATTCTCTCATCGGTATTACCAACACTTGATCCGTGGCTTAACACCCGATTGGTCCATGATCTCTATTTAAAGAGCATGGAGGGTCATTTGTAGGTTAACTGTTCATGAGAGAAGCTTATGTAAAATTTCATTCTTTTATTAATAAATTGCCTGAAGTAATACTGGTGTATTGATCTGTGATCTGTTTGTGAGCGGTGTCCTTTAGTGTTCTATCTGAGGAACTTACCTTGTAAATTCCTACATGGTATCAGAGCTATTTGAGGGCCGCGTCCGTTGGTGATCCAAATATGAAGCCGGTAGAATTGCATCCGACTGCCGTTTCCTAGATCTACTTTTTCTGACTACTTTCAGGCCAAGAGAACTGCTCTATTGTGTTAGGAGCATCTGTTCCAGTAAGGAACCCTTTTCGTTTCATGCGAAAAGGTTTCTGGTAGCCCTAGCTACGTCATTTTTAAGATCTAGAGGTATACAGTGTTTATTTGCAATTTCTAGTTATTTTCTCTCTGTTTATTATTTCGGTTTATTTAGATTCTTTTATTACCGGATCTATACCTTTTATTTCTGCGTATTCTCTTTGCCCTACGACTCTGTGCGATCTGGGCAAATCAGAAACAGAGAAGAAGGATTTTTCACATGCGTATGCTCTTTTCCGCTGTGCCTTAGTGTGATTTCGGAAAGTCAGAAACATTGAGAAAAATATTTAGTTTCCAGGTAAAGCTAATTTCAAGTCGTAAGGTTTTTTTTTTTTTTTTTGGTATGTTCGTGTTGGGTTTTGTGTTTTTTGTTTTGTAGGGAAAAAGAGCTTTCTCAAGCAAGCGCGCAACCCAAAGCTAATTTATGAGAGTAGAGGTCTTAAGTTCAAGTCTTCTTTTTGTTGAGCTAATTAGATTAAGTTTGGAAAGGGGGCAGATTTTTTTTTAACATTATCATTCATTTCCGCACATTCCCGCACTTCGTCGGTATTTTCATTAACTTTTATTCAAAAAGCCATAACTTCTTCATCCGAAAGTCATTTTCAGAGCCTCTTTTTTTTGAACCAGCCTAATTTTTCGAGATCTTTCCATTGGAACACTTAGTTTCAGCATATATAACTTCAGTTTCTGTTAAAATGGAAAGTCCATGCCAATTTATTCTTGACAACACCAACTACTTCCAATGGTGGTCCTACATTGTGGATTTACTTAGAATTAAAGGTCTTTACAGAATAGCCACAGGCCAAGAAACCAAACCAGAAGATGAAGATAAGGTAGCTAAATGGGAAAATAGGAAAGATCAAGCACGTGGGTTGATAGGGATGTCTATTTCTCTAGATCTTGGATTCCATATTGCAGAACTTGATACTCCTGATGAAGCATTGAAACATATTACTAAAGTTTTTGGAATCAAAAATGAACTTAGAGCCCATCAACTTGAAAATGAGTTGCTTACATTGG
>APFE030739655.1:7673-53220 GCA_000404065.3 Pinus taeda | reverse complement strand
GAGGATGCTTCATAGAATTATTCCTACTAGTTCTCAATTTTGATGCAATTTGGTATTTCATTGTTCCAATTAGAGGATGGCTGATGTTGACATTGGCCATGATACTACCCAACATTGAGGTTTTCTCTTCTCTGTGGTGGTGATGGAAGCCGATAGCAATTGAGTAATCCTTGCTTCGTTTATGCATTCATTCGGGGGTTAAGAGCTCACCACATATATCCATATATCCTAACTCTTCCATCCACCATAATAAGGAACGACTATTCTACGGATTGAATCAATTGAACATTTTGGCTGATTAAATTAAGTTTCATGTCGATTATAAATGTCGTTAAATGCTTTGGTCTAGTTAGCCTTTGGTGCTAAGTGGTAATTAAATGTTTATTTTATTTTGCTGTGCTATGTGGTAATTAAATTTTTATTTTATTTTACTTAAGTGACTTTATTTTAGATCTTGTGGTTTAGTTATTTCATTAATGCTTTGGAAATTTTTTTCATGTTTTAAAATTGAGTGAAGAATTTTTTTCACTTAATTGGTTTATTCACATATGGAAAATTTTCACATATTCATAGCAGTATAAAAAAATGGAGTTGTTTATAATGCGACTTTTTGGAGATTCCGGTGACGGAATCCGGCGGAAGAAATGAGGTTAAATCTTGATTTTTAGCAGTTAAAATGGTTTTTTAACTGCATATTTGGATTCAGCGTCCTGAAAAACCCCTGGGAGCCATTGATTGTGCAAAAACTAGCTATCAAACGTGGGATTCCAATGAATTGCTGCCAGATTTTGACGGAATCCGGCGGAAGAAATGAGGTTAAATCTTGATTTTTAGCAGTTAAAATGGTTTTTTAACTGCATATTTGGATTCAGCGCCCTGAAAAACCCCTGGGAGCCATTGATTGTGCAAAAACTAGCTATCAAACGTGGGATTCCAATGAATTGCTGCCGGATTTTGACCGGAAAAATCTGCCGAAAAAACTTTCAAAAAGTCACGTTATAGACTACTGCTAAAAAAAATTATTTTAGAATTTAAAAATTATTCCATTATGAATTAAATATCTGTAAAGTAAATCCAGATCGGGGTGCGAGCCGGTGGTTGGGAAAACAAATGGATAATCGAACCAGCGTTGGATTTATAACTAGAAGTCACGCTGCCCTAGATTTGGAGCAACGCGAGATTTATAGCTGGATAATTGAAGCAGTGTTGGATTTATAGCTGGAAGTCAGGCTGCCCTAGATTTGGAGCAGTGTGAGATTTTCAAATTGCTTGGATTGGTCAAGAGCGCAATCACATATATCCATATATCCAATTCGGGGGTCAAGAGCGCACCACATATATCCACCCCTAACTCTTCCATCCACCATAATAAGGAACAACTACAACTATTCTACGCATTGTATCAATTGAACATTTTGGTTGATTAAATTAAGTTCCATGTTGATTATAAATGTCATTAAATGCTTTGGTCCAGTTAGCCTTTAGTGCTATTTGGTAATGTGTGAGGTTTAGATTGGGAATTAGTTTTTATATTTGAGGAGGTTGTTTTAACTTCTTTATTTTATTGTAAACTATATATTCTTGATGTTTACAAGAAAGTTGTAAAGTGTTTTGTGAGAGGCAGTTTTGAAGTGAAGCTTCTTACTTGTGAGTTACTCGATTTGATAAATATATCTTTTGTCTTACATTTTTAACATGGTATTATTCAATTTGATAAATATATCTTTTGTCTTACATTTTTAACATGGTATTAGTGGTGATTGGGCGAGTACCTAAGTCGCAGGATTGTGGCCCTTAGTGATAAGAAGGAGGCCTTGTGGCGAGGAGGCAAAGTGCTGAAGTATAGCATGAGATTTTTTTATTTTTTTTAGGATAACTGAAGCAGTGCTGGATTTATAGCTGGAAGTCGCGTTGCCAAGCTTTGGAGCAGTGCGAGATTTATAGCTGGAAGTCGCGCTTATCACTCTTTACACAATTCGCCTCAGTGTGGGCCATCAGCATGGATTTGACCAGAGAAAGGGCGCTACTCTGAGTCGACGTTGACTAAGTTGGCCAGTTGACGGTCGTGGAGAGTTGCCTGAGGTGGGATCTAACATGTGGAGACATGTGGAAGTCGAGATAGGCATAATCACTCGCAGATATCATGAGATCGAATTGCTTGAATTGCTTAGATCCTGTGATTGTTAAGCAGTTAAGCCAGCAGTGTGTGCCGAGCAGTCAACGGATTGCAGTAGGTGTGATTAGAGCAAAGGAGTCGAGTGCCTGAAATATGCGAGCTGCATTGATAGCGAAGGATTTTCGATCTGACGTGTATCGATATGTCAGGTGTGTGGTGAAGTGTAGGAGGTCGTGTAGATTGCCGAGGTGAAAATCTTCTCCTCACGTGTGTAGCGAAGGTCGAGCCAGCGGTGCAGTGGAGGTCGAGCCGACAGTGAAACCAGAGGTCGAGCGATGATAGTTTGCCCAATGTTGGAGCTGTGGCATTCGTTTGGAGCTAGAGGGTCTGTAAGAATCAGTTTGGAAGAAATTAAAGAGGCTGGCTCCATACATTGGGATCCTGTCCCATCACCCAAAGAGTAATGATCGTTTGGGTGTGTTTTAGTACGAAGAAGCTTGCAATTTGGCAAGGGGCGTCTGCTCTGTTGGATAAAAGAGGAGCCGATGGGTGCAACCTCAAAACCTCCTTCAATACTGCGTACCTCTGCATGTGGTAGGAAGGCCAAAGGCTGAAGTCATTGAGCAGTCGGCATTGAAGGCACAACGAATTTCCTAGGGGTTTGCATGATGTATTCGCTTTTTGCGGAAGAAAGGTGATATTGCCAAAAATGGATGATATGCACTAAAAATTGACAAATTTTAATGTTAAATTACATATTTTTTATTGAATATTCACCTACATTTTATATGTATCAATTTTAAAACTAAAAGAGTCACCTACAGTACTATATATAGGAAAAATATTAAATCCTTAAAAAATTGCTTGAGTCATTCTCAAATGTTTCTACATTGAAAGATTCCACGAACTATCTCTGATAAGAATCATTTCCCAATATGGTTTTCGCTGTAATGGTTCCTATGGGGAAGTCTCACCCAATCTGATTGATATAAATCCTCGGTATGTCTCACCTAGTTTTCTTGATATAAAGCCTATATTCTTTCAGGAGGTACCCTTATTATTGATAGAGCATATTTATCTTGGTCACAAATTTTTGGAATATCCTAGAATTTGACCAACAACAACTAAGTCAATTCTTTGACCTTGACACTATGTGTTGGATTCCAGGATATTCCGAGAATCTGTAATGGATATAAGTTCAACATTATTGATAATATGTATGATGCAAATTCCCTAGCGATTCTTTTCAATATTGGTTTCCTGTTCCCATTGCCACTAGTCTAGAATGAATGGCTAAAAAGATACAATATCCAGACATATTTCTATTCACATATCTAGGCTCTCAAAGTATAATGTGGTTGATTTTGGAGAGATATCTAGATTAGGTCCCCCTTTAAGCATATACTAGCAACCAACGCATGGAATTATATGACTTACACAGTTATATCTCATGACACCTCCACTCCTTGTAGCTATAGTGACCTTAACAACTGCACCATAAGTATTTCCTTCGCCAATCTTGTAGCCCTATTAAAGCCTTAGTGCGAATACATCATTCATTTTGTTAGATTGAGATGTTGTGAGGGTTAATGGAAAGGCATAGGAGGAAAAAAATATGCACACAAAACAATACTTTTATTCATGAAAATTCTCTCATACACAACTATTCATAAGATTTTGTGGCTCTTCGCTGTCACACACTCACATTACAAAGAACTAACTATGGATATATAAGGACCTAATTTACTAAATACGAAATCATGAAAAACTCTAACTTGACTGTCCTTTTTCTCTAGCTAACTTATACTTGACAAACTCACACTCAAATTCATCAGGGCCCTCATACAATCACTAATACAAGAATACAAACTAGTATTTGGTGTCAACAACTATGACCACTAATATACCCTGAACAAGATACCAACTGACCTACTAGATGATGTAGTGCACTTCACAACTCCATTTGTTCCATGTACCCTGAATACATTTGTTTGTACTTTTTCTCGCAATTTGTAGCAACAACAATTTGCCTCTAGCAATGAATCCTGCTCCTTTTGGCCACTAAATATGGCTCCAATTTGTCATATAACTGATCATTATTCCATCAATGAGTTAACACATAGAGTCTTCATCAACTTCCCACTTACTTCTCCTTATTCCTTCAATATTGAAACACTTTGGGACTCCTTCCCACTTCTTCCTTCCTCTACTACTATATGAAGAAAGACTTAGGGCGTGGAGGTTTCCCACTATCAATGTCAAAAGTCCTTCTCCAACAGTCAACTTAGGGCTTGTTCATAAGCCAACTTGGCTATCGTTATTCCTTCAAGAATAATCCATTTGGCTTCACCAAGTCTACCATTCTTACAACTATTAGAATCCTTATATGTTTTCTCTTAGGATGGTGAAATGAAGATTTTCCTCCTCTCTATTTATATGTCTCTATGGGTGTAATGAATCGTCTCTGAAGGAAACCTCTACAAGCCTAACTGACTTGTAGTCTTTGTCACAAGCCCACACTTGACACATAAATAAATTCATTTCTCCCAAACTGCAAGGCTTCTCTTGCCACTCTTGGAAACCCCTTACTCCATTAATGGTTCTTAATCATCTCCAAGTGCCAATACATTAAAAAAATGCTTAGTTTCACACCCACAATCTTGGGTACAAAGCCTGCCTCTTGTGTACTTAGTTGAGAAAGCGCTTTTTTGGTTCTTAGCCCTCCACAACCTTGTACTCTAGGTTTTGGAGGACCTCCCATGCTACCAATATCAACAGAGTCGACTTAACTCAACTCTTCTCTCCACGCATTACATTCATATGGGAGTATTTCACTATGTTCGATACTCCCCTTTAATTATGATTGTATGACTCAACATAACTTAATTATGAATCAACATGACTCAATTGTTTTTGTTAGGCTTACAATAAAAAATGAATCAACTGTCACTTAAACATGCATACTGATGTAAGTCTTAGCTAGACTTACAATGACTCAAAACTTTTACAATGTTGGATTTTCTTTTTCATTTCTTCCAAATTGTATACCCTCAAAACTACTTCATTCTCTGCTATACTTTCTTGTTGTAGACTCCAAATTTCTTCACTTAGATGAAACTACAATAGTTTTTTGACTTCTCTTGTATTTTTTTCCAAGTTTGTCTTCTACATCTTCCTCTGCAAAGATTCTTTCAACCATGGACTTATACTACAACTCTTCATCTTCAAACTGTGTTCTTTGCTTTTCTTCTTGTGCTTCATAGCCCTCATCTTCTTTCTTCCATATTTCTTGATAGAAAAATCTTATCTCTTATTGACTCCATTTCTGAAATATAGTTTCAATACTTTCTTCTTTGTCTTTAGAAAATTTTGTGTCCTTTCCTATATCCTTTTCTTCATATTCTCTTTCAATTGTAACTGTAATTGGTCTGTTGTCTTGTTTACCTCCACACTCAAAATTAATGTTAAAAACATCTTCATTATGCTCTGAAGTGAGAGATTTCTCCTTTTCCTCTTCCTTCTCTAACTGCTCTTTCTTACAAACCTATGTTGCTGCAAAGATATTGTCTTCAACTTGGCATCTCGACACAATTGGGCTTCTCTCACCAAATAACAACATATCAATGTGGTTATGTTGCATCATGTTCAACCATTCATCACCAATTAATGGTTCTTCATCAAATTTGACTAATTTCAATTGTTGGATTGACCAAAATACTTTCTTCTCTAATGGTAGCTTTATCTATGCCATACTCGGTTGTTGTTAGTTCACACACTACTTCATGAGAAGTTTCAAAATTTTCTACATAACTTGTTGCTACAATGGTAGCTTCAAACTTCAATTCTTCATAAAACATGTCACTTTCCATATGTCCACGATCAATCCCTATGAAAAAATTAGACCAGAATTTTCATTAACATAATTTTGTTCCACTGTATGGTGGGATATTCGTGCATGCACGTGCTCATTAACAATTTCAACTTCACCAAATTCATCGGTTACTACTCAATTCACCAATTCAAATTCTACTGTGTAATCATCATCTACATGAGTCTTGTCACAGTGGGATTCACCATCGTCTTTACAATCCACATGAATATCCTCTTGCTCTACTTCACACACAAAGGCTTCAACTTCTCTCTTTGCAATATTTTTTGCATCTTCTTAATCCATATGCATGCTTTCATAATGGGCTTCACTTTTACAATATTCATGACCATCATCCACCTTTGAGTGGGATTATCGAAGCTCTATTGAACTCTATGAGCCTTTCACATCTACTCTCATATTTGTGACTGACTTTTCTATCGATTCTTCAATTAATTGTGACACAACTTGCCGTTGCATGCCACTTTCTTTTGTACCTAATTATGCTTCTAGGATCTTCCAAACTTCTTGGGAAGATGTATATTTTGCTACCTTGAACAAAACATATCATCAAATACCTATTTTATAAAATCAAATACTAAAGTATCACATACTTCATCAATGGGTTATTAGACCAATACTTAATTAACTCTTTATATCGAAGAAAATTTTGCATTTTTACAACCAAAAAATAAAAATTTTTACCACTAAACTTTAGCAGTGTTACCAAATCCATCCTGATACATGCATCCTTGATTTGTTTAGCTTCATTCGATTCTCTTGTAGATTACTCAGTCATGGTGAGAACCTTTGTGAGATCTTCAAAACAAGCAGACTCTTCCTTTTGATTTCTGCTTTTAATCTGCCTCAATCTGGCTTTGTGACTAATGACTATTGTTTGTCTTCTATATTCTGGATTTGTGACTAATGACTATTGTTTATCTTCTGTATTCTGGCTTC
Organism: Pinus taeda; assembly: GCA_000404065.3. Lineage (NCBI taxonomy): Eukaryota > Viridiplantae > Streptophyta > Pinopsida > Pinales > Pinaceae > Pinus > Pinus taeda. The sequence goes on along the minus strand of APFE030739655.1, from coordinate 46,276 downwards.
TTTCCTTATTGCATGAGGCATTTCCATATTGCATGAGGCTTCTTTCCATATCGCCCCCTAAAAATAAAATATGGTTTTTAATGTGTGCCCTTGTAAGGCATAAATTTGGCCGAAATCATGTACATAGAAAGATTTTTCCGAACCCAAATCAGTATCTTGCTTGAAAAATCAAAATAATTTTAGAGACTAGTGAAACTTTACAAGACCATAAACTCTATTTTTAATAAAGCCCTTTTCTTTTCCTTTTAACTATTTTTTTAACTCACTTTTGATGCAGAAGCATTTAGGCCTAGTCAGCAATGTGATGGCATGATCACATGTTGTGACTAACAAGGGGTTGGAAGACAATAGTTTAGTTAATTTTGTTCATTTAAATGTGTGAGAGTGTTTATTTATTGTCGAATATGAGAAAAATGGTATAGTGGCTGATTGATCCTCTCTATATGGAGATTTGGCCAAGCAGTTAGATTTATTTGGTTTTGAATAGGATATGAGGGATTTGAAAGCTTGATTTAGCATTTATTTAGAAAAGAGTGGAGTTGAAGAGATTCTCTAGGAGAGAGTGAGAGATTTCTGGTTCTGAACCAGAATTGGTTCATGAATCCACTTTTGTATAAACATATTATTTTTGTATAATTCAAAGAGTTAGCTAGGTTAGATTAAAAAATGGAATGATAGGATGGATGAGCGAAGGGAGAACTGAAACAGTCGAATGTGACTGTTTTCTTGTAAATACTATAATACCAAATAGTGTGAATTTGGATGTATTATGTGTGAGAATCTGTATTTGTATGTGTTTTAATAATGTTATGGTGTATCTACTGTGAACCTGAGAATACTGTGGAATTCTGTGTTGAATAGCATGAATGTCTGATGGAGCTTTCCTTTACGGAATACGTATTTAATTGTTTAACAAACCCTGTATAAAGGCATGTAGAAATCGAGATTCCATGTTGAATTTACGGAAGGGCCAGTCGGAAGCGGGCGTAATTGAGTTTTATAATAGACATAGGAAGATTGAAAATATCTCTTATAATGGAGAACACAAACTTTTCCCAAATTCCAAAAGGATATAAAGAAACCGTGAAGGGCGAAAGAACGGTCAAGATTAGATCTCGTAGATCAATGACGGAGGTGACAAGGAATGAGAACCGTCAGATCGTTAGATCGACGGTTATCACAAGCTTAGATGCGTGAGCGTTAGCGTGTGAAGAAAATGGTTTTGTAATAGTGGAAGTAGTTTTCGGGCGAGCAAATAGTGGTAAGCGGTATTGAAGGGATTGGACCCGATTCCATTCATATCATGGCACATAGCAGCGGGGAGGAGAGAGGAAACCGCATATCAGGCGGTTAATCCTCACGCTACTTGTCCACCCGATATCTATTATAGCTGTTGGATCCATTGGGTGCAGATTGACGGTCCAGAAGTGATCAGTGATCGTATTTCGGAGGAGGTAAAGGGCTGGCGATAATGGAATAACAAAGGGCCAATATGCAACATTGCGATATCGCTGATAGGCCGATATAGCATCGATTGAAGATCAGGCTGATCACTAATCAGAGATCGGAGTAGCGTTGTGGAGCGACTAAAGGTGCGAACTTGACGATAATTATAGTCGCAGGTAAATAAATTTTGAGATCCGGCTTAAGAATTCGACAGTGCAGTTTTCCGTGTTTTCCTTTGTATTCCGAAAAAATGAATGGTCCCGGTTTTTAAAGGAAAAGAAACAACAACGCTTCCGATAGATGATTGTGGGCATAACCATAAGGCCCGGGTCCGATATATGCATATGAAGGGGGGATTACCTTGTGATTGGGGTTTTCGGCATCATTTTTGGTATCAGAGCTAAATCAATGCTCTGTAAAGAATTGTTTGGAAATTGAATTGTAATCTCAGCATACATATAATTTGCACCGAAGTGAATCTGATACAAATGGGAATTAGACTACAAAGGACACTGGGATCAGAATGGGAAAGCAGTGAACTTCTGATGAAGGTCTGTAAGAACGTTTATGTTTATGATTATTGCAGAGATGTGTTTTGAATGTCTAAAGAGAAATAAGGGACTGAAATTTCAAAGGAGAAGATGTTTTCCTTTCAGGAACATGAAAATTTCCATGTAAGTTGATTGAATGATTGGTTTGATTTAAAAGGTAAATTGAAATGAAAGGTTTATAAGTTAAAGCTAAATAGAAGAGTGGTTTGCTATGGCATTGAAGTCATTTAAATGATTTGAAGAATTTTGTGAAAACTGAGAATGATTGAGGATTGCTTAAAGTATTATTGAAGGCAATGATATTGATGATTGAAAGAATAGAGATTGGGTTTAATAGGATTGAAAGAAGAACCACTACAAGGAATGAATTTTGGAATTTGTAGAGGCAAAACCGGATTTTCTTACAAACAGGTTATCAGAAGGAATTGATAGTGTATGTCATGAATTGGTAAATATAATTTAAATTTAGATCTAATCTTAATTGATCTTGAAAGCTGAAGAGTCCATTATGAAAAGTAAAATGGGAAATAGTTGTTGGCTGTATGGAGCCTTTTGAACATAAAGTCTAAATGAAATAGTGAATAGATGAATCATTTGGCAAAGATTTAACTGATGGAATGGGAATTAGTCTTAAGACATCTTGGAAGCAAATATTGCAGGTTTGAAAGGTACTTTGATGTATCTTGAGATAAGATTCTGCAGGTCAATGGAATTGCTGAAAGGTAGAATGAGTTGTACCAGCATCATAGCATATGAGCTATGTTAAAGAAGATAGAGCAAGAAGAACTCTCCAATGAGTAAAGGTGACAACACCCAACAGTAAATGAAATTACTCAATGAAGAAGGAAGTGAGCAATTGAAGATGCAGAGCTTAAGCAAGGAGTGTTCGAGCGGAGATGAGAACAACTTCCAACTGTGGTTGGGTAGAAGTTGTTGAGGCAGCTCCACAATTGTGATTGTGGATAGGAGTTAACAATTCCAGCGAGAGGAGCGCTGGCTAGAATTGTTAGTCAGTGAAAGGTTCGAGGAAAGAACCAATATGTGCCAAAAGACTAAACTCAGGAAAGTTTGGTGAGGCATGAAGGAGAATTGTTATAGGTGAAATGAAAAAGGCTAGTTGCAACTCACTAGTGAACAAGGAAAGTTCACCAAAGGAAGAAACAGAACTTACTATTGTTAGTCATGACAGGGGTATAGAGGAAAGTCACAAACAAAGGAAAAAGAGTGCTAAAGCAGTTGGACTCAAAGGAATGAGTAAAGAAGAAAAAGAACACAAAATTGGCTGAGATAAAGGCAGAACTAAGTCATTTGAAGAAGCTGGTATTGAAATGAACTAGAGAAAAATGGAAACAAGGATTTTATGTGGGAAAAGAGTTAAATGGCCTGTCAGAGAATTGTTTGCTGAGAAATTAATACTCCGAACAGTTGAGGATGAAGGAGTAGAATACATCTGTGAACCAGAGAAAGGATCTCTCCTTGTGGAAGGAGACAATGAATATAGTGATGACAATGATGAGAACTGATCTATGCAGATCAGAATGAGAGAAATGTGTTGGTGAAAGAGGCAAAGGCAAGACAAACACAAAAGGTGATGCATAAAGACTTTCAAGGCTTCAACTGGTGGAAGAAATTAAAAGGTATGGCTAAATGGTTGTGTCTCCCCTTAGTGAAAACTTATTGGATCATATTTGAAGGAATTTTAGCATGGATAGAAGACCAATGGGAAATGGGAAAAGGAAAAGAAACAGATGTATTGCAGATTTGTGAAGTGAAGAGAAGAAAAGTTGACATAGAGAACTTAGCTGAAGAAGTTAAGTCAAGGAAATCTTGGAAAGATCAAAGTCTCATCAGAGAAGAGGAGGAGGCATTGTTGTCTTATTTGGATAAACTCAGTGTTGGAGGAAGTTGTGTAGAACAGAAAGGTATTCTACAAACTTATGATGAAGTTGCCAACCATAGTCAAAGAGTTGCAGTCCCAGAAGTTTTCTTTGATGAGGAAGAAATCAGAGATGTTGAGGAAGAATTTCTCAATAACTTAGTGAACTAGCAAAATAATTGAGAGAAGCATGAGGAGTTGATCACTGAGGCTTCAAATGAAGAGCCATGTATTTTTGAAACTGACATGTGTATGTTTTGAGGTTTGACAGGTGATGAACAACAATTGGACAATGTGCTTATGCATGTTGATGAAGAAGTGAGATTACTGGAAGAGATGGCTGAAACAGAAAGATATTTTGAGCATGTATTTAGTAATCTTGAGAATAATGGTATTGATAGGGAAATTTTCATGATTAAAGAAGCTGAAGATAAGCAAATAAAGGTTTGTGATGATAACCAAAATGGCATATTTTCAATAGAGAATCAAAATGAAATTATTATAGAAATTGTGAAGGAATATATGATGATGTTGATGGATGTAGAAGTTCAAGAATTTTGTGATTTTAAAGTGGATTATTTTTATGAATTTGTAAACCATGAAGAAGCTTTAGAAAACCAAAATTTTGTTTCTGTTGTAGAAGAAAATAAAACAACATCATTTTGTTGCATTAGTATAAGTATAGAAGAGGAAAAGGTGCTTCATAATGATATGCTCTAAGAAATCATAGCTATTGAATTGATGAATGATAGTCTTGTGTTAGAACAAGGAACACTGTATAGTGCAGAGGAAAGTATTGGAATGACAATTGATGACGATTTCATAACTTATGCAAAAGGACAATATAAATATTTGATGGAAGAATTACCTATGGAAAGTGAACACCATAGTTATTTTGAATCTGACAATTGTGATGGAAATTCTGTTTTATACAGGAAGGAGGAGTCATATGCAAATGACATGCTTATTGAATATGAAGGAATTTTTCTAGGAAGGTTATTAGATGAACCTGATAACATAGAGGAAAGGATTATCTTTAATGATAATGGAAGGGAAGTTGTAGAATACAAATAACAGTTTGTAAATGACAGAGGCAAAGAAGATTTGGACAAAATTTTTATAATTTATATGGTAAAGGAGAATGTATAGCAGACAGATGTCAGTGGAGTTCAGTTAAGAACAAATGGTAAGGAGGAAATTGAGAAATTGTGGAAGATGAAATCAGTGAAGAAGAGGGACAACAAGGAAGAGAAATTAACAAAAGGAATTTGTATTAGCAAGGAAAGAGGACAACAACAAAATAATATTTGGAATCTAGAAGAACATAAGTGACAGTGGCAGAAGAATTGGGTCAACAACATGATGAAAGTGATGACCAACTACAAAGTAAAGTTTGGAATACTGGATGATCAACAAAAGAAACACATGACCAGGAGGTCATGAAAACTTTCAACTTTGGGCGTCTAATGCAGGAGCATTCAGGCCTAGTTAGCAATGTGATGACATGATCACATGTTGTGACTAGCAAGGGGTTGGAAGACAATAGTTTAGTTAATTTTATTTATTTAAATGTGTGAGAGTGTTTATTTATTGTCGAATATGAGAAAAAGGGTATAGTGGCTGATTGATCCTCCCTGTGTGGAGATCAGGCCAAGCAGCTAGATTTATTTGGTTTTGAATAGGATATGAGGGATTTAAAATCTTGATTTAGCATTTATTTAGAAAAGAGTAGAGTTGAAGAGATTCTCCAGGAGAGAGTGAGAGACTTCTGGATCTGAACCAGAATTGGTTCATGAATCCACTTTTGTATAAACATAGTATTTTTGTATACTGGAAAGATAGCATGGATGAGCGAAGGGAGAACTGAAACAATCAAATGTGACTGTTTTCTTGTAAATACTATAATACCAAATAGTGTGAATTTGTGTGTATTATGTGTGAGAATTTGTATCTATATGTGTTTTAATAATCTTATGGTGTATCGACTGTGAACTTGAGAATACTATGGAATTCTGTGTTGAATAGCATGAATGTCTGATGGAGCTTTCCTTTATGGAATGCATATTTAATTTTTTAACAAACCCTGTATAAAGGCATGTAGAAATCGAGATTCCATGTTGAATTAACGGAAGGGTCAGCCTGAAGCAGGTGTAATTGAGTCTTACAGTAGATAGAGGAAGATTGAAAATCTCTTATAACGGAGAACACAAAATTTTCCCAAATTCCAAAAGGATATAAAGAAACTGTGAAGGGCGAAAGAATGATTAGGATTAGATCTCCTAAATCAATGGCGGAGGCGACAAGGAATGAGAACTGTTGGATCGTTAGATCGACGGTTATCGCAAGCTTAGATGCATGAGCATTAGCGTGTGAAGAAAATGGTTTCATAACAATGGAAGTAGTTTTCGGGCAAGAAAATAGTGGTAAGCGGTATTGAAGGGATTGGACCTAATTCCATTCATATCACGACACGTAGCAGTGAGGAGGAGAGAGGAAACCACTTATCGGGCAGTTAATCCTCGTGCTACTTGTCCACTTGATATCTATTACAGCCGTTGGATCCATTGGGTGTAGATTGATGGTCCAGAAATGATCGGTGATCACATTTCAGAGGAGGTAAAGTGCTGGCGACAATGGAATAACGAAGGGCCAATATGCGACATCGCGATATCGTAGATAGGCCGATATGCGCCGATCGGAGATCGGGCCAATCGCTAATCGAAGATCGGAGCGGCACTACGGAGCGACTAAAGGTGCAGACCTGACGATAATTATAGTCACGGGTAAATAAATTTTGAGATACGGCTTATGAATTCGACAGCGAAGTTTTCCTTGTTTTCCTTTGTATTCCGAAAAAATCAATGGTCCCGGTTTTTAAAGGAAAAGCAACAACAATGCTTCAGATAGATGATTGTGGGCATAACCACAAGGTTCGGGTCCGATATATGCATATGAAGGGGGAATTACCTTGTGATCGGGGTTTCCTGCATCAACTTTACAAATATATCTTTTCTCTTTATAAACCTTCATGATATTTCATAGAACTAAATAAGCCTTCCCATTTAATAGACCTTTTATTTTTCTATAAAATAAAACTCTTTATAAAGCTCACTCAACAAATATGTATAGGCTCATAAATCAAAACCTTTATAAGCAAGGCCACACCTTTATAAGCCATATAAGTCGTTTAATGAACAATACGTGAATACTTTATGACATGCATAACTCGCTATAAAAAGAAAATTTAACAAAGTCTTTTGAATATTTTAAGCCCTTTAGACTCGCCCATGGATGAATATAAAAATCTTCAATCTATCTTACAAAAAAGTGTTTCGATGGCCTAACTCTTCTCACAATATGCACAAGGCTCATTAAATGAAATTTTATAAAGAATGGATGAACCTAAGTTACTTGCCTCGAATCAATTGAGGAAAATTTAAAAAGACTAACATAGCTTGAATAAGATGTGGCCATGTTACTAACGCTCCTCTTGACAAGAAGCACCCATGCTATTTCTAAAACACCTCTCGATGCTTTCAACACGTGTTAGGTTGATGTTATTTAATCTTGTGAGCTATAATGTGGGTCTTTAAATTTGCCTCTTGCTTTATAACACACATAGATTACTTTATAGTGTGTTACTACTACAGGCAAGAAAAAAATTCTCTTCACACGCATAGAGCACATGCTAATCTTAGCTCTCCCTCTGTTATGTGACCTTATCTATGATACCAATTTCAAGGATATGAAAAGGAGGAATAAACAAACATGCACACAAAACAATACTTCTATTCAGAAAACCTTTCACATACACAATTATCCATAGAGCTGCAACTCTTAGCTTTCGCACACTCACATTACAATGGCCCAACCATGGGTATATAAGGACCTAATTTAATAAGTATGGAATCATGACAAAGATTGACATGACTTAACTTCCTCAAGATCAATGGCAGTCTCTTTTGCCATGTAATTCACTACATCATGCTAGCATAAACATACAATTGTCAATGAATAAATAAACATGGCAATATAAAAATTACCTTGCCCTCTTGCACCTAGCACACTGCCTTGCAATTGAGCACCTGCACATATCATCTCTCAAGGGATTTCATTTCCCTTGATGAATCTGGATATAACCAGAAACCAATTATCATGCCTATGTCTCACTATTACAAAATGAGAGATTAATGACTACACGACTAAAAAATTTAGTCACGACAATTATTTCAAGTGAATTACTACTAAATTTGAGAAATTTTAAGTGACCCAACTAAAAATGACTAACTTAAATGACTAATTTATTCTAGGGATAATAAGTCACCCAACTAAAAGAGACTGACTTAAATGACTTATTTAGTCTAGGGATAATAAGTTACCCAACTAAAAGCGACTTACTTAAATGACTAATTTAGTCTAAAACTAAAATATATGACTACATAATATGTGAAAAACTTAAAAATGGTTAATGTAAATGAATACTATATTCCAGGAATAAAAATACGACCAACTAACAAGTACAACATATGAGGTGTATACCAATTGGTTTGCATGGGGTTTAGTCCCCACCAGATCACAGGGTCAACTCGCATGGGGAGGGGTTGAGGAGTGAAAGCCACTTTGGGGGAATTAAACTTCCTAAGGGTGGTCCAAGCTTGACCAAATACTTGCACAATCTTGTTGATAAACATCCTATTATGGGTGGATTGGTCTTATTCCACCCAATAAGTAGGTTTTTCCCAACTTAGGCTTCGCCTTGTTAAAAAAAAACAAAACATAGTGATAAGGAAAGCGCCAAAGCCTTTGTTGAAAAAATTTGTTGTTGCAAACATAGTGATAAGGAAAGGACCAAAACCTTGCACAATCTTGGTGATAAACATCCCATTGTGGGTGGATCGGTCTTATTCCATCCAATAAGTAAGTTGACCCCAGCCTAGGCTTTGCCTAGTTGAAAGAAAACAATATAAATAAATGTTTGATTACTTAAAGAGCTAGAATATCATCATGCCCAAAATCATAAGAGGCTTTTATGAGAAATGTGGGTTGGCTACATGGAGTTTCCATGTGCTAACAGAACTCAACGTGCGAACACAGGACAATAGGACAAGGACTTATCAACAACAAAATTAAAAAATTAATCTAGTACCTGAATGTAAACTCTTTTTTGTTAACAAGTTACTAGAGACTTCATACATTACTACATAATTCTGAATTGTTGCGTTGAGAGGGCGTTCTCCAACCTAGTATGGAAAATATATTGTAATTTGATGTTCGTAATTTTTATTTTTATGTAAACATTTTGAATTGGTAAAATTACATAAAAAAATAAGAAAAATAAAATAAAATTGAGGTAAAATAGTTAATTTATCATCGGGGCTCCAGGTTTTGATATCTATCTCTATCTCTCTCTCTCTCTCTCTCTCTCTCTCTCTCTATATATATATTTATTATATATTATATAAACTATCCTAGATCCATTTTAACTCTGGATTCACCAAGTATCTAGAGGGTTCAAATCTCTTTTCACTCTAAATGAAGTTTGCACCTCAAGAAATTTGATTCTTTTTAACACTTGGTAGATCTTGAGTCAAGATGGATCTCAGCTAGAATAAAATCCATGAGCATCAGCCCTCCTGTCATGTCTATCCAAGTGTATTCCACCTGTAACTATGCCATCTTTGCCCATGGTTGATTCCTAAATGTCCCTACTTCTAAAAGAATCTAGACAATAACTACAGTAACCTCAACTTATTTTTCGTGAGCTCTAGCAAGCCCTTCATGTTCCTCAATCAACCACTCATTTTCTGCCTTGCAACTCACAATTTATACCTTTACTTTTCCTCATTGTATCTGCTAGATCAGGAGAATACCCCTCTCCTTGCTGCTAGACTAATCTCTGCCATCCTACCAAGGTCTCTTCATCTAAGGGTATCTACATATAAAGCCAAAAAATCTAATGGCCATATCAGGAGGAATAAAGACAAAACATACAACCACTCTACCCTTTGCTTGAGGAAAAAAATTCAATCCATATTAAATTCCAAGGCCACAGATATCATCTCAGCCTCGTAAAAAATTAAACATTTTTTGCAAAAATTCAAGGCATTGTTGAGTGCCAAATAGTCTTATGTGCACACAAAATCCTTTCTCCTTCGAGTATGTGAGTGTAACTTCCCAGTGCGATGATTTTATTAGGGTCTTCAATTCATTTATTATATTTAAAAATTATCATGGAAAATTGTAGAAGCTCCTAGCCATCCAATCAACCTCTGTAATTATGTGTAACAATTGGCATATATAGCAAACAATTGAACTATTAACGTGAAATTTGACGAGAATGTGACACAATCCAAAAATGCTTGAATATTATTTAACATCAAACAATCTCTAAGACAAAATATACTTCACGTTTAATAAATTTCATAATTGGATATAATGAGAACCTGCAAAATTAATTAAGTAATTTATTGATCCAAACCTTTTCTTTGTTGAGCTTAAGGAATAGGTGATCAACATGCAAAAGGTCATATGTCCTAGGGTATGTACTGAAAGACAGACACCAATCATGGTAAAGCACAAATAAACCATGGTCGTAGATGATTGGAAGTGTGCAGGGAGAATCTATTAACAAAACATTCATCACACAAATGGGTTGTCTAGCTAAAGCTACAACAAAGCTGTCAAGTATACCATATTATATCATATTTGAGAATAAAATATCGTTATTACTAGAACATAAGAATAAGAATGATAGTTCATACGAAGGCTACTAATAAGAAGAAGTATCACCTCTTGCAGCACCTCCATGAACCATGGCACATTCGTTAGAAATGAATTCACATAATTATATTCGCAGAGAAACATTTAGTGCTCAAAATTGAGGGAGAAAATGTATAGTTGGTATTGAATAAAAGCACAAGATCACCTTCTAGAATTCTCCCTTTTTGATGTAGTTGGAAAATAGATACCCAAGAATAAGCAACACCTCTTGCAACACCTCCATGAATCATCACACATTCATAAAATGAGTAGGAAAAATTTCACAGCCTAATTCAATGGACAAAGAACTGGCTTAGTTCATCAAGTTTGTTGTATAGATGCACAGTGCTTGTTGTTTCCCTTCACTATTTCAAACCCCAATTTGAGAAATATGGAAAGCAATTTCACTTCCACCAAATGAAGAATCCAAAAATACACATGCAACTTGCCACGAAGCTATGGTCTAGCGGTTTTTGTGACTTGGGATATGATATGTATTATGTATTGCAGTTGAGAGTGATAAACATTAAATGTTTTCCAAAAAATATTAAATTAAAACTATCATTAAACTTGCATTGAATTCAGATTTAAAATTTATTATCTTATGTTTTAAGAAAATAATATAGTTTTCTCACCAATAAAAAGTCTAATCTAAAACTTTGGAAAAGATTTTGCTTAATCAATATTTATATTAAAATATTGAATAAGATAGTTCATCCAATCAAATTAATGTTGAGTCAATGGCTATAAATTACTATATTCCCTATGATGTCGAAGGCAGGGACTAAAAATTGCACGTGTTTATACCATTTAACCCATTCACTTCAAACACGACATTCCTCTCGCCTTTTCGTTGAGAGACGCGAAAAGGTTGTATTCGTTGAGAGACGCGAAAACATCAAAACAACGTTGGAAATGGCATAATATGGTCTTTGATTGGATTCACTTGTGGTGAGCGTTGGAATAAAAACATAAAGAAAAGTGTCTAGTGTATTGCTGGGAGAAACAAGAGAAACAAGCTTAAGAAGATCAAGCTAGAGGATAGATCAAGATAACAGAGTTAATTTTTAACAGAGTTAATTTTTAACAGAGTTAATTTTTTATATGTAAATGTAAATGGACATATGGTTGTAAGACCTAGTATGGCATACATATTTTAGGTAAATACAAGTAAAGTTTGGGTTATTAATTATTTCAACAGAGTTAATTTTTTATATGTAAATGTAAATGGACATATGGTTGTAAGACCTAGTATGGCATGCATACTTTAGGTAAATACAAGTAAAGTTTGGGTTAAACCTTAGCGATAAGGGATGTCAGGGTAACAAATACCTTGGGTAAAAACTTTGAAGAGAATAGTAACCATAATGACAAGCGTTATAACATGTATGCATACATATCATATTAGAACAAGAATATATATTATATATATATTAATTAACACATCAATAACGACCGAATAGACCCTAATCCTGAAATAATTTGTTCTTATCTTACGATAAAACTCATGCACCAAGTGTATTTTACTTACGGTTTGCATTAAGGTGGTTTACAATGGTTAACAATTACATGTAAAGTGCAATTCCATTTATTTCATGGACAGATATTTTGGGGTTCACATAATAGGACAACATTAGATATCATTTTGGGATTCAACTGCGTTAAGTAAGTCATTCAAGTATGACCATTTCCATGATAAGACAACATTACATAATTTTTGGTATACATGATCCTTCCGGAGATAAATTGTTGGTTATACGAATTAAAGTTTAACTATACCATGACCCACTTCATTAATTGACTTTACCTCTGGATAACCCTTGAATCTCTACTTGCTATACTCTAATGCTTCGGTGGAAAGCTGCTAAAAAACAATCTAACGTATTTTACACCATCCATCTTGTGGGAAAGATCCAACAGCTCGTGTTCAATCTCACATAGTATTAAACATTTCAAAACTAAAATTTTTTGGCATTCAAGTGTACACCTTTTCTTTTTTACTAAAAATAACATCAGTCCAATTTCACACAAGTTTAAAACTTTCTTAACTATCTTCTCTTGTATTCACATGTACAAGGTTTTATAGAATTCCATTAATCTAGGAAAAGCTAAAAGGTATTTATTTATAATTTTCATAAATAGGTAAGGAAATTTAGATCTAGATGAGATCACTCTACCCTTCCATGAGACTATTATGTCTAGTGCCCTCGAGCTCTCACTTTCCAGAACAATTGGCTAGTAATAACCTCAACATGTTAGTTCTCACTCCACCCTTCCATGAGACTGTTATGTCTATTGCCCCTAAGCTCTCACTTTCCAGAACAATTTGCTAATAATAACCTCAACATGTTAGTTCTCAAGCATTAGGACTACCTATTCTAGCCCTGTGAGTAGGTTTCAATGGATTGTTGCCTAAATCAAGAAATCTCCCCTTCGACATCGTTATTTTAACCTTCTTCTATCCTTGCTTCCTTCTATTTGCTAACCCCATGTTTTTCATTCTAAGATCCTTTCCTATTATCTCTAGGGAATAAGAGAGAATGTAACTTCCTAATTATTTGGAAGTTTAATTAGTTTAGGGAACTAGAGAGTATGAAGTTTAATTAGTTTTTGTATTTTTGTCAGTTTCCAAATTCCACCCAAAAGTTTTTTTTGAGAAACAAAAAATTTAACATAAAAAGTTCCACTATGGTTTTCCTTTAAGCCTATAGTAAAAGTTAAATATAATAAATGCAAATAACCAGTTTAGACCCATGTTAACTCGGGATCTACCAAGCCCCGAATCAAATCTCTAGAGGTGAAAATCTGTTTTAACTCGGGATCTACCAAGCCCCGGATCAAATCTCTAGAGGTGAAAATCTGTTTTTTGAGTGAAAAACTTGAGGAATGGTTTGATGCCTCTCGATCTGAAGTTAAGATGGATCGTTTCAGTGGTGTGTGGCCAAAGAAAATCTAACGAACATATGATTAATTTTATCAAAAATAGGGAAAATCATCTGATTTTAATATAATCATTTTAAATATGGTAAATATGTTTGAGATTAATCTGATCATTTTAATTTTAAATTTGCTTAGTTACTTGACTTTGTTGAGTGAATATTGTAAATAACATTAATTATGAAAAATGATGAAATGAAATTTTTGAATGTAAAGTGACAATGTAATAATGTTGAATGATAGAAAATGTGAATAATAAGAATATTGTAAATTACAAATAGTTTTCATTGTGATTAATGTCAAACTATTTTCTTCTATTATTTTTATGGTCACACTTGTTACTTTTGTAATCTTTTCATATCAATTATATGAAAAGGAGACATTAAACAATATATCATTTAAACAATATATCATTTAAACCTTTAGCTGGAGATATTGTAGTAAACATAATACCTTACCAATATTAACAGGTTGAATTACTATAACACAAAAATCAATGTACATCGTGAGTAATTTTTATGCTTACAGTGAAATCAATGCATAATATTAATCCAATCACTATAAAATTATTTGCCCCATGGTATTATTAATTATTAATTATTTTCCCCATGATATTTGGCTAACTGTATTATTATTATTAATAAAACATAATTTTTGAGTTTTCTTTAAATAATATAAGGAGGTTTATGGAATAAATCTAAAAGGAGTTGTATTTATTTGCCATACCTCTAGTTTATTTATAGTTTTATTTATTTCCCATTCTTCTGGTGTAAATATAAAAAAAGTGTTATTTATTTACCATACCTCATATAAAAAAGTTGTATTTATTTACCATACCTCTAGAGTAAATATAAAAAAGTTTTATTTATTTACCATACCTCTAGTTTATTTATATTTATATTTATTTACCATAATCTTTTTTGAGTGTTCCTAAACTTCTTTATATTTTAATAATATATAATTTTTTTATTTGTATATTTTTATTTTTATTCTTTAAGGAAAGAACATGTTTTTCTTAATATTACTACTCAAAATTAGAAGGTATTTTTTCCATATTGATATTTTGTAGTTGTTATTATCCCAATAATAATGGCTAATTATTATAAATAATATGTTATTATAATCAATAATAAATTTGATAATTCTTTTATATATTAATTATTTTCTAAGTGGCTTAATATCTATATTATATTTTTTAATTATAATGTTTACATTAATTAATTTTATTTAATATATTTTTAATTATATAAGTTTTACATTAATTAATTTAATATAATTTTTAAAGTTTATTTCTATAATACAATATATAATTACATGGTTGGATCAGTGCATTCATCAACACCCTGATGATGAATTTCTCTATGACTAAAACATAAATGGAGTAAAATAAATAAATAAAATTGAATGTAGTTGAAGACCAAGAAATGCAACAAGTAGTGCCTTATGATCTAATATTGTCGATTTCCTACAAAAGACTTGTTATTCTAGAGAATTTATATTATTATAAAACATTTTCCATATATCATTTCTAGTTTTAAGGTTTTTATTTCACTTTATACTTACTAGAAATTGTTATACCTTTAAAAAAAATATATGTTTTTCATCCAATATTGGTGATCACCTACAAAAGAACTTAATATTTGATAGAAATAAAAACTATCTCTTTCTAAATGAATTAAAAACTAATTTGCTTCCTTTATCTAGTATAGACAACATAAAATGCCTCTATTATAATTTTATTACAACCCTCTCATATTCTATTAACAAGTTCTCAATTGAAGTTTCAAATAATAAAAGAAATAGAAAAATCAATCCATGGTATGACAAAGATTGTAAAAGTGTGGGGAGACCAATTAAGGACGCTGTTGATGAATCTCTTAAAATTGGCAAGATAAAAATATACAAAGCCCTAACTAAAAGGAGAAAAAAGGCACTATATTTGTTAAAGACAAGAGAATCTCTTACACCTCTCTAAGGTAGCTCCTAAGAAATTCTGGAGGCATATTCTAACTAGGAAAACTAAAGATAATAATGAAATTGCTTTACACGACTGGAATTCCTGTTGAGCCTCAAAATTGCTCTTTCCCTAGCAACAATTCTCATCCCTTTTCTTTGTTTTTCCATGAAGAAAATGCATTCTTGTCATCAATGACCAGTATATATTGCCTTAAGGAGGACATTTAATGATTTACATGTTATGCTTTTATGTTTTGCTATTTGAATAAGTTTTTTCATATTAGCTATGGAACACAGCTTGTTCTACAGCTAATCAGCTGTTCCACAACTAACTCCATGCTTTAACAGGTTCCAGATGTCATAAGGAGAAACTAACTACATGGGCAGCTTGGATATCATCATGACATGGACCGTGTCCTATTCACCTAGCCCAGGTTGACAAGGAAGATGGTACAAGACTACGGTCAATGGAGAAGTCAAACATAGAGACCGAAGGCAACAAGACTCTATTTCGTGGATAATCAACACGTTTCACAATGATGGGAAGCGTTATCCGAAATAACTTCCTGAACCCACGGACTCCAGCAGCCATATGTGCAACCGAATCCAATAGCCACCATCTTAGATTTATGTCTCTAGCAGCCGAGGAAGAAAATTATGTGTGCCTGTCTTCTACGTGTTTTTGGTTGTAGCTTATTTTTCTTCACAAATAGTTGCATGATTTTCTTATAAATACTTGTGTAAAGAACTTGGAAGGGGTTTGAATTTCCTCATGTATTAATCCATTATTTGGAAATAATGGTAAAATAGGAATAGAAACTTTGTTTTCATTTCTTGCTTAAACTTTGCTTCCAAGTCTTCTCTAAAGCTCTTTTATTTCTCCTTTTTAGATTCTTTGCAGTGTTTACAGAAGATAGATTTAGGATTTTGACAGTTACATTGTAAATCATTAAGGACTAGAGGACCAAAAACCCCTAAAACAACATAAAACATAAAAGGAACGAAGTGGGAAGGGTTATCTAACACAAACATTGCACTACACTTCATTAGTTTACGATACCCGGATTAATAATTTATGAAGAGCAATTTAGGACACTAAATTGACCAGACATTTTGGCATCATTGCCAGGGAAGTGTAACTAGGTAGCCTTATCTCTTAGATTCAAAAGAAAAAAACAATGGCATGCATAGAGAAAGAGACACTAGGGGTAGATTTATAGCTAGGGGCAGAAGTTCGATTCCTACAACACCACCTACTCCACCGAGGGCAAGAAAAGACACACCTCCATCCCAAACTCATACTCCCAGCCATAGGATTCCTGGAATACCAAGGGCAGAAATCCAATCAAAAGTATCTCCTACTTCATCTTCCAAGACAGTCCTAGGAGAGAAAAATTTCGAATCTCTAGCAACAGGGATAACCTTTTTCACCTCCACATGAGAGCCCATTGTAGTTGAAGGATTAGGAATACTTGGTGAGAAAGAAGAAGTAGAAACTCTCTCCCATAGTCCATTAATAGAAGAACTAGAGGAGGAGGGAATAACCTTGCAGGTTGAACCCTATACTGACTCTGAAGAAACTATAATGGCAGAAGAGGAACAAGATGGAGAATTCTCACTGTTTGGAGGAGGGGGTAGAGGGAGAGGTAGAGGAAATAATGGAGGAGGTAGAGGTAATAATGGAGGAGGCAGAGAAAATAGGGAAGTAGATAACTCTTTTGGATTCCCTATAGTGGATGAGGAAACACATGCCATAATGAAAAATATATCACCATCTGTCCTCCCAAACTTCTAAGGGTTGCGGAGTGAGGACCCTGAAACATTTTTTGTTTGAGTTTGAAGTCTTGTGCATAACTTATGACTATTTAAAAGACTCACAAAAACTTAAATTGTTTCCTTCAACACTGAAAGGAGTTGATTTGAAATGGTTCATGGGGTTAGTCACTCAATCCATTAGAACATGGAATGAGATGAAAAAGGCATTTTTGGATAGATACTTGGATTATTGCATGCCTACCAATCATAAAGATGAGGTGTTCAAAATGATGCAAAAAGAGGATGAAAACTTAGAAGATTTGATTGAGAGATTCAACTATAATTTGAAAAGAGCAAATATGAACAATTTAGATGAAGAATATTTGAAATCTCTTTTGTTAAAGGCCATTAGAGATGAGTGGATAGATATCCTTAACATGATGGGAGAGGGAGATATCTCTTAACTTCCACTGAGTGATATAGGAGAACTATGTGTTCATCTCTAAAGAGGGAAAGCTAAAACATGGATAGGGCCGAGAGATCCTTCTCTTGTTAGAGCAAACAAATCTGCAACTGGATCTGTAAGTAGGGAAGAAATTGGAAATATGCTTGATGAGTTTAAAACTGACATTCTAGGGAGCCTTAGTGAGCAACTAGACACCCTTAAAATTCAAAACAAGCAGAAAATAGAGGTTGATGCTTTAGCCAATTTTTGTCTAAAATTCAGAAAGAAACATGCTCTAAGGGAATGCCCTCTAGATGAAAAAATTGTAGAAACTTGTATGATCTATTTGGAGAGCCATGAAACCAAGGGTTTTCCTTCAATCCTAGGTCTTAAGGTTGTCTTTCAAGAGGAAACAATTCCAAATTCTGCAGAATCTCTTTGTTTTATTACAAGAAGACCTTGGTTGGGGACACAAAATCGAGGATTTAACAATAAAATGTACCTTCAACCTCCACCAAATTGGAGTTCTTGGCAGCATCCTTGGCCTTAACCTCAACCTCAACCTCAATCTCAGTATCAATCTCAACCGTGGGCACAAGGGGTACAAAATCCCTATGGGATATTTGCTCAATAGTATCAATATTCTTCATCCTATCAGAATTATTCTCCCCCACATAATCAATAGCAAAATCAGTAGCCACAACTTCAAAATTAGAACCCTCAACTTTCATTGCCATTTCCACAACAACCTCAACAACAAAGCCAAAATCCCCAACTCTTACTGCCATTTCAGTAGAAACCAAATCAGTTACCTTCCCAACCATTACCAAACCCCAACAATAAAAGCCCTCATAATGCTTACATGGTAGAAGGACAACAATTTGCAACTTACATGATTACTCCTCTAGATCTTAATGATATTCAACTAAGGTCTGGAAGGATGTTAGAAAAGGAAAAACCTTCTATAGTTATTCAAGAACAAGAAACTTCTAAGGAAGTTTCTCTAAAAGTCAATAAAAGTTTTGAGGAAACATCTGTCCAAAACCAAAACATTGAAAAAGAAAAACAAAAAGAATCAGTAAACACAACTCCTATCATTGTGCAACCAACATCTACTTCTACACCTCCTTTTCCTGAAAGATTACAAATTGATAGAGGGGTAGAAAAACAAATCTTGTTGCCCAATTATGATTTTCTAGATGAATTGAAGAATGTATGTATCAAAATTCCTTTGCTACAAGCCATTAGATAAATTCCAATTCTAGCCAAAACAATAAAGGAGTTGAGCATCAAAAGACCGGGAAGAAAAGAAAAAGAAACAAAAAGAATTTACCTGGTAGAAAAGATAGCAGACATAATGATGGAAAAGTTGCCATGTAGAAATATTTGGATCCAGGGAGTCCAATTGTCAAGACACATATAAATGGAATTGAAATTCCAAATACATTGATTGACTTAAGGGCAACAATATCATGAGTAGACAAACTATGGAGCAGCTTAAACTTCTCAATCTTCTTTACACACCTACCTTACTGCAACTTGGAGATAGATCAATAATCAAACTAGATGGTGTGATGGAAGATATTTCAGTATCCTTATATTCTTGGGAATATCCCATTGATTTCATGATCTTAACTCCCAAGAATAATCTAGGAGGACACCCACTCATATTAGGAAGACCTTGGCTGGCAAACAGCTGATGCTTTTATTAGTTGTAGATCTAGTGACATGTATATTTCTGATGGTAACTCAACAAAGAAATTTACTCTGTATCCTCCAGAAAAAGAAATCACAGAAATGGATCACAAGGAATGGATTGATGATGAAGATGATATTCATGCTCTCTTTACTATGTCAGAAATTAGTGAAGGTAGTCAAGTTTTGAATACATTGGAAGATTTTGAAACATCTTCAGAATATGATCATGCACAATTTCAAGAAAAATCTAATGTTGAATACTTGTCATCTAGGGAGATATATCTTTATTCTATGGAAGAGTTTGGTAGCTCTACAATTGAAATTTTTCTAATTAGGACATTGAACATAAACAAAAACTTGGAGAAACTACAACAAGAAGAGTTAACCAAAACATTACAAAAACATTCTGCTGCATTTGCATGGGAATACACCGACATGAAAGGCATTGATCCTAAGACTTGTATCCATCATATCTATATTGAAGAAAATAGTAGATCGATTAGAGAACCTCAGATAAGGATGAATCCAAATCTTAGGGAGATTGTAAAAGAAGAGCTCCAAAAATTACTGAATGTAAACTTCATTTACCCAATTTCAGATAGCCAATGGGTTTCTCCTTTGGTAATTGTGCCTAAAAAGAATGGTAAATGGAGGGTGTGTATTGATTACTGAGAATTGAATAAAGCAACACTTAAAGATCATTTTCCTTTTCCCTTTATAGATCAAGTGTTAGATACATTAGCAGGTAAGAAGTATTTCTCATTCTTGGATGGTTTTAGTGGTTATAATCCAATTCAAGTGGCACCTGAGGATCACGATAAAACCACATTTACTTGTCCACGGGGAACTTTTGCCTACTGAGTACTTCCTTTTGGGTTATGTAATGCACTTGCAACATTCCAAAGAGTAGTACTAGAAATTTTTCCTGATCTAATACATGATTGTGTAGAGGTATATATGGATGATTTTACAATCTATGGAAACACATTTGAAGAAGTTTTGGAAAAAGTTCTTAAAAGATGTAAAGAAACAAACCTTTCACTAAGCCATGAATTTTTTTTTATGATGTTTACAAAAGGTATTGTTTTAGGACATCACATTTTGGGAGATGGAATTAAAGTTGACAAATATAAAGTTGAAGTCATCTTTAAGTTATCAATTCCAAATTTCCAAAAGGATGTTAGAAGTTTGATAGGATTTATAAGATACTATAGAAGGTTTATAGAAAACTTCACTAAAATAGAATCTCCACTCTTCAAATTGCTTACAAAAGATTTTGAATTCAGTTGGAATCATGATTGCCAACTAGCATTTGAAACCTTGAAAACAAAAATTTCTGAAGCACCTATTCTAAGAGGTCCAAATTGGAAACTTCCTTTCCATATTTCCACAGATGCTTCAGATACAGCTCTGGGAGCTGTATTGAGACAAAAATATATGATTCCTTATGTCATTTACTATACAAGTAAGAATTTGACTCCCACTGAGTTGAATTATATTGTGACTAAAAAGGAATTTTTAGTTGTTGTTCATGCAATTAATAAGTTTAGACACTATATAACAAGCTATGAAACCTTTGTTCATACAGATTACTCTGCAATTAGATATTTGATGAATAAACCTATTACTAATGGCAGAGTTACAAGATGGCTTTTGCTTTTGCAAGAATTCAGCATTACTGTGCTAGATAGACCTAGAAAACAAAACACAGTTGCTGATTGCTTGTCCAGGATTCAGAATATCAAAGAAGACTCTTCGGTTGAAGATAAGTTTCCTGATGAATATCTTTTTGCAATAACTACTCAAACTCCTTGGTTTGCGGATGTTGCTAATTACTTGGTTACAGAGAAGTTACCTTCACATTTGTTTCCTAGAGAGAAAAGAAAGATTATTCAAGAAAGTGCAAGATATTTATGGATCACTAATGAATTGTATAAAAAAGGGTGAGATCTTATGATCAAAAGGAGTGTCAGGGAATATGAAATGCCTAAGATTCTCAAAGCATGTTAAGATGAGCCATGTGATGGACACATTGCTGACAAGAGGAAAACCTATAAAATCCTTTCTTTAGGATATTATTGGCCATCCATCTTCAAAGATGCTAAAGAATATGTCAGGAGATGTGACAGCTGCCAAAGGGTAGGGAAACCTGCTCCCTCAAATGAAATGCCATTACAAACCTAGGTACTTATTAAATCCTTTGAAAAGTGGGCTTTGGACTTTATTGTACCAATTAATCCTCCATCTAAGTAGAAAAAAGTATATATTGGTATGCACTGATTATGTTACCAAATGGGTAGAGGCCAAAACATTACCTTTTGCTAACGAAAAATATGTAGTTAATTTTCTTTTTGAGGACATCTTCACTCATTTTGGTGTTCCAAGAGAAATTGTGATAGATCAGGGATCTCAATTCAGATCCAAAATGGTGGAAAGGCTTGTGGAGGAGTACAAGATCAAGCACAAGAAATCTACTCCCTATCATCCACAAGCAAATGGTCAAGTGGAGTCTACAAATAAAGTGATTGAAGGAATCCTCACCAAGACTGTGCATCTACATAGAAGAGATTGGGCAGAAAGGCTTCTTGAAGCCTTATGGACGTATAGAACTACATGGAGGAACACAACGGGACATACACCCTATGAACTTGTTTATGGGAAACAAGTCCTGTTCCCTATAAAGTTCCAAATCAGAACTTTCAAGACGTCAGTCCAGTTGGGATTGGATTTATAAAAGGCTCAAAAGCATAGTCTGGAGCAATAAAATAAACTTGATGAAATCAGACAAGAGGCAGTTCAAAGGATTGGTATAGTCCAACAACATAAGGCTAAATGGCAATACATCAAGGACAAGAGGTTTCAAGAGGGAGATAGGGCACTATTATTTGATTCAAAGTTTAAAGATTTTCAAGTGAAATTTCAATATCATTGGCTTGGGCCATATGAGATTGAAAAAGTCTTTAGTAATGGAGTAGTGTGGATTAGAACAATAGATGAAAGTCAAGCTCCTCTTCTTGTGAATGGTCATAGATTAAAAATATATCAAAAATCAGTTTCAAAGGAGGAGTTCATCAAGATCTTCCAGAACAATTCTAAAATGAAGTTAACGAAGAAGAATCCTTCTTCTCCACCAACTTAGTCTTTATTTTTCCTATCTAAAAAAAAATGTATAAGTTTGAAAACCAATCATTGATTGGCATGCTTATACAAAAAATACAGGGTGAAAATCAGAAGTTTCTGACACCCTATATTTTCCATTTCCTTTCTGTAATAAGTGGTGACAAAAAGCCACAGTCACTCTACATTCTACAAAAGTCATTCTCTCATCTCACTTTACTCTATTTTTCTTTTACAGTTTCACTTCTTTCCATTGCCATATTTCACCAATAAATTTTTCCTTTCCCAGTATTTCTTCCATCACCATTTTCATTTATCATCTTGTCTTACATCTTATTTTATTTTCACTTACACATCCATTTCCATTCCATTATTTCATAAGCCATATTTTACTTTATGTTTCACATTCTGCAGCTAATCTGATTCTGCAGCAACAATTTGTTTATCATTCCAAGCACAAGTGTCTATGTTAGGCCCCTATACTACTAGTGTAACCCCTTATTATTATTAGTACAACCCCCTTATTATATTGATGTACCCATGTAGTGCCCATATTGTTACTATTGTGCCCCATAGAAGCCCACTATTGTTATTATTGTGCCCTTACATTATTATTGTTATGTAGGCTCTAATTATGTTATGACCCCTTGACTCCTATATATATAAAGGAGGTCTTTTCATTTGTATCATCCAAGAATTGTTCATTCATGTAATGTAAAGGAGGTTTCCCCCTCGAAGAGGCTGAATTCTAAGGCGTTGATCTATCTTTTCTATCTTTTCTTGAGCTGGTTTCATAACAGTCTAGTTCATAATAAAATCATGTATGCAGGGAATTGAAGAAAAATCAACTTTGAAGACCAATCATGCCTAAAGTACTTGAGGATCAAACATCAAAATATTAGCAAGCAGAAGGTAAAGGTTCCAAAGGTAAATGCAAAAGTTTATTTCAAAAAGAAATTTGAAAACATAAGCTTGTATAATATGTATGATCACATGTCTCCTTAATTAACCATCATGTGATTTGACCGCCACGATGTCTCCGCCATATCTTCTTCCTTCAATGATAAATGGTCCGATGATTCCTTCATAACTGATCTCTGCTTCAAACTCCATAACTTGTACTTAAACGATCCACCATAGCTACACCTGTTAACTTTCAAGATAATGATGTGACCTACCTATCTACGACTCTCTAAACCCCGACTGTTTATTTATTACATGCCAACTCTTAAGTTTTTCTCTCATATTCACATAGCCATTTCATATATGTAGTCATTATGTTTCCATATCCACAGTGGTTCTGTTTTCATATATCCAGTCACTCCATTTCCATATATGTAGTCATTCCATTTCTTAGACAGTGAGAGTAGTTTTGAAGGGTAACCAAGAACAGAGGATATGGGGCTTATTGTGATAACTGAGCCCGTAGGGGTAAAATATATGGAGGGGTATCCGCAGCTTAAGGGGATGTTACAGATGGCTAGATGGTTATGTTTTATTGAAAATTTTGACTCCAACAACCATCTGTGCAACCGAATCCAACAACCACCATCTTGGATTTATGTCTCTAGCAGCAGAGGAAGAAAATTCTGTGTGCCTGTCTTCTACGTGTTTTTTGCTGTAGCTTATTTTTCTCCACAAACAGTTGCATGATTTTTCTTATAAATACCTGTGTAAAGAACTCGGAAGGGGTTCAAATTTCCTCATGTATTAAGCTCAGACTTACTGTTCTGTAATTTTGAAAAACTCATTTTCCTGTTTTAATATGAAGACCGCATGTTTTATGGATATATGAAAGAGTTTCTTGGAGATTGATTAAGCACGCATAACCTGATCGGTTGCAGAGGATCCCTATGATGACTGAGGTTTTCTTTTGTTTGTTTTGTCTTTTCTAGTTAAAACTGTAAATTCATCATTTCTTCTCACAGTGTTCATAATCATTTTTGTACTGACCTTGTTTACAATGCAACTATTATCATTTCTTTTCTAATGCAGAATAGCTTTTTTCAGTACAAAATAACTTCTTTTTATTCAATTTCTTTCTAGTTTTTATCAATAGTTAGAAGTTGAAATTCAGTAGTGTAATGTAGTTTGTTTCATTTACTGTTTCACTAGTCTTTAAATTTTCAATTAGACTGATCAGTGCCATTACAGTTCTTTCCATTTTATGACTAGTTTATTGACCCATGGCGTTAATGAATGTTTCTGAAGAGTCCTTCTAGTTGATAAATCATCTTAAACTAAGTGGTTGAATACTCCATTCATACAATGAGTCCTTTATGCATTTTTGCATTTATCTTCTCTTAGAATAATGAAGTACAAAATTCCTCAAAATGTCATCACAAGGATATTTTTCTCCCAAAATTGAGAGGCAGAATAACTAAATATTTCATTTAGTTTTGTTTTCGTAATAGATTAGATATTAGTTGCAATTTCACTTTCAGTTTTAGTATTTTATTTAGTTTTGTTTCCGTAATAGATTAGACATTAGTTGCAATTTTTCACTTTGAGTTTTAGTATTTTTTTTAGTTTTGTTTCTGTAATAGATTAGACATTAGTTGCAATTTCATTTTCAGTTATTAGTCCATGATTTGGAAATAATGATAAAACAGGAATAGAAACTCTGTTTTCATTTCTTGCTTAAACTTTGCTTCCAAGTCTTCCTTAAAGCTCTTTGATTTATCCTTTTTAGTTTCTTAGCAGACTTTATAGAAGATGGATTTAGGATTTTGACAATTACATTGTAAATCATTAAGGACTAAAGGACCAAAAACCCCCAAAACAACAGAAAACATAAAAGGAACGAATTAGGAAGGGTTATCTAGCACAAACAGTGCACTACACTTCATCAGTTTACAATACACAGATTGATAATTTATGAAGATCAATTTAGGACACTAAATTGACCAGACAATTCCTATCTTAGAAAGCTTTATGAATCTCCAAATGTCATGGATAACTTTGAAACCTTGCTCACAATGAAAGAAGTTTTCTCATTAGAAGACATTTATTTTGGGGTTAAACACCTCACAAATGGTAAAGCTAAGGACATTGAAGGTTACCAAGCAAAAATCTTAAAAATTGGAGGTCACATCCTCATCCCCCACATCCACAAGCTTTTCAATCAAGCGGTCAAGCAAGGGTTCCCTAAACCATGGAATCAGAGCCTCATTATCCCTATTTTTAAAAGTGGGGATAAAAATAACCCCTCTATTTATCGGACAATTATGATCGGCCCTCTCTTAGCAAAGTTATATGGTATTATTTTGGAAAAGAATTTGAGCATATGGCTTGAAAGTGAAGGTAAGTGGGCTAAAGGCCAAGAAGGTTTTAGAAGGCATCACTCAACAACGGACCACCTCGTTACGCTTAGGATAATTTCGGAGGAATGCCGCAATGATAAATCCAATCTCTTTTGTTGCTTTGTGGACTTTAGAAAGGCTTTCGATACGGTTCCTAGAAACAACCTATGGAATAGATTAGAAGAGCTAAAGGTTCCTTTCAAGTTGAGAGTTGCCGCTATAAGGCTATATGAGAATGTAATTGTCAATCTAAAGAGAAATGAGGGGTGGTTGAAAGATATTAAGTGTAATATTGGAGTTAAAAAATGTTTCCCCCTCTCCCCTACCCTACTTGGCATTTACATCGACAAGCTAGAAGGTTGTTTAGAGGAAGCAGGTTGTGCTGGCACGATCTTAGTTAGGATAGTCATCATCCTTCTTCTCTATGCTAACAATATCATTCTTCTTGTAAGGTTCCCATCTGATCTTGATAAGCAACTTAGACTTGTTAAGGATTTCTTCTCTACCATGGGTATGACTGTTAACACTGACAAAACAAAAGTTATTATTATCAAATCCAAGGAGGACACTTACGCTAATTTTATGTATGACAATAGTAACTTGGAGGAAATGTCTTATTACAAGTACCTAGGAATTGATAT
Source organism: Pinus taeda (assembly GCA_000404065.3). Taxonomy (NCBI): domain Eukaryota; kingdom Viridiplantae; phylum Streptophyta; class Pinopsida; order Pinales; family Pinaceae; genus Pinus; species Pinus taeda. The sequence goes on along the minus strand of APFE030739655.1, from coordinate 19,793 downwards.
TCATCACAAGCTCAACTGGAACTATAGCATTGAGAAAAGGATTAATGGGTGGTGGAAATCTTATTTTGGTCTTGAAAATAATTGTAAAACAGAAAACCTCATAATGTGGGATAGAAAGAAGTTCCTCTTTGAAACTTTAGTAACTCTTGCTATCTTATATGGATGTGAGGTTTGGGGTTGCAGCATCTCTAGAGAATCATGGAGAAAGATTGAGCAAATCCTGAAGCGTTTTATAATGTATAACCTCAAAATTAAAAGCAATACATCCTAGCCTATTCTCCTTATAGAAGTGGGTCTTTCCTCTATCGAGAGACTAGCTATGACTAGGCTTCTGTTGTAGAAGCACAAACTCAATAACATAGAAGACCATAAACTTCCTAAGCTAGCTTTAAATTCCAGCCAAAACCACCTAAGGCTCAAACGAGGTTGGTATAAAGACACGAGGGCCTGGTTAAACCATTGGGAGATCAACGAGAATGTTGCATTGCAAAAATTAATAACACTAAAATATTGTTACTTCTAAGTTCAAAGAAAAAATCTGGTGTGAGAAAGATTTAGCACCTAAAAGAAAATTAAGATATTATAAGGAGGTCATCAACCCCACCCTAGAAGATCAAAAGTATCTCTCTGTTTTAACTAGCTCAAAGAAGAAAATTAATATAGCCAAGATTAGAACGAACCCTCATGAGCTCCATAGTGAAATGGGTCATTGGGTAGTTCCTAAAACACCATGGTGTTAGGATATTCTGACACATAGGAATAGTTAAGTATAACTTGGTCTAGTATAGAGTTAGGTAAAGTGTGTTTCTTTACTGTGTACATTTGTAACTTACAATCCGACGATCACGATATGTAGTGATCCGACGGTTCATTCTCTCCTCGGTATTACCGACACTTGATTCATGGCTTAACACCCGATTGGTCAATGAATTCTATTTAAAGCGCATGGAGGGTCATTTGTAGGTTAACCGTTCACGAGAGAAGCTTATGTAAATTTTCATTCTTTTATTAATAAATTGCCTGAAGTGGCCGTGTTGGCTCAGGTCGTGGACTGTTTCTCTTTTTGGGGTAACCACGTCAAAAATATTGGTGTATTGATCTGTGGATCTGTTTGTGAGCGGTTGTCTTTCGTGTTCTGTTTGAGGAACTTACCCTGTAAATTCCTACATGGTATCAGAGCTATTTGAGGGCCGCGTCCATTGGTGATCCAAATCTGAAGCCGGTACAACTGCATCCGATTGCCATCTCCTAGATCTGTTGTTTTTGACTACTTTCGGGCTGAGAGGACTGCTTTGTTATTTTAGGAGCATCTGTTCCAGTGAGGAACCCCTTTTGTTTCACGCAAAAAGGTTTCCGGTAGCCCTAGCTGCGTCATTTTTAAGATATGGAGGTATATAATGTTTATTTGCAGTTTACATTTATTTTCTCTCTGTTTATTTCGGTTTCGGTTTATTTAGCTCTTTTTTTTATTACCGGATCTATACCTTTCATTTATGCGTATGCTCTTTTCCCTGCGACTCGGTGCGATCTGGGTAAATCAGAAACAGAAAGGAAGGATTTTTCTCATGCGTATGCTTTTTTCCGCTGCGCCTTAGTGTGATCTCGGAAAATCAGAAACATTGAGGAAAATATTTAGTTTCCGGGTAAAGCTAACTTTAAGCCGTAAGGCTTGTTTTTTCTGTATGTCCATGTTGGGTTTTGTTTTTTTGTTTTTGAGGGAGAAAAATAGATTTCTCAAGCAAACACGCAATCCAAAGCATTAGAGACAAAAAAAAACAAAGCCCCCCCCCTCTCTCTCAAACTTTTTGTTTAGCTCACTTGGTTCAAAGCTAATTTATGAGAGTAGAGGTCTTGGGTTCAAATCTCCTTTTTGTTGAAAAAGGGGCATTTTCTTTCATTTCCACACATTCCCACACTTTGTCGGTGCCTTCATCACCTTTTTTTTTCAAAAAGCCATAACTTCTTCATCCGAAAGCCGTTTTCAGAGCCGTTTTTTTTTAACCAGCCTAATTTTTTGAGATCTTTCCATTGGAACACTTAGTTTCAGCATATATAGCTTTAGATTCTGTTAAAATGGAAAGTCCATGCCAAGTTATTCTTGACAGCACCAACTACTTCCAATGGTGGTCCTACATTGTGGATTTAGTTAGAAGTAAAGGTCTTTACAGAATAGCCTCAGGCCATGAAACCAATCTGAAAGATGAAGATAAGGCAGCTAAATGGGAAAATAGACAAGATCAAGCACGTGGGTTGATAGGGATGTCTATCTCTCCCGATCTTAGATTCCATATTGCAGAAATTGATACTCCTTATAAAGCAATGGAGCAACTTACTAAAGTTTTTGGAATAAAAAATGAACTTAGAGCCCATCAACTTGAAAATGAGTTTCTTACATTGGACCCCAATAATTTTTCTTGCATTGAAGATTTCTTATCCAAGTTCAAGACCATTAGACTTCTCTTGTAAGGTGTTAAGGTTAAGAAAGAAGATAGTGCCCTTATCTATTGCATTCTTACCAAGTTGGGACCAACCTACTCTGTGTTTATTTCCACCTTCTATTCTACAAGAGAAGCCCTCATTTCTCAAGGACATGACTACAAGCCCCCTTCCTTTGTTGCTTTTTGTGATTCTTTAATAAGAGAACAAGAAAAACTCTTACACCTTGGTCTTCTTAATCTTGGAAACTCTTCTAAGAAAGCGTTAACCGGCCAGCAGCAACCAAACTCAAAGAATCCTAAGAAGTCGTATCCTAAGAAGAATGGTCCTAAACCAAACAAGGGTCCTAAGTAATTTCAGCCTCAAAATGAAAAATCATTTCACTAGAATGAAAAGGCAAATAAAAACAAAGGGAAGAAGACTGATAGACATTGCAACTTTTGTAATTGAGATGGCCACTTAGAATCTAAATGCTTTAAGAAGATGGAAGCTGTGGAAGCAACAATGAAGAAGCATAACATCCATTTGGAGCACTCTTCAAATTCATCTTCAGGAATGGCACTTTCTGCATGTGGTTTTCAAGCATCTCGGTCTGGTTATGCATTAAATGTATCTTCTTCCTCTCATTCTCATGAGTGGCTCATTGATTATGGATCTTCTTATCACATGGCCAAAAAAATAAAGCCATGTTTTCTTCTTTAAACGATTGTAACAACAAAAATATATATGTTGGTGATGATAGATCTCTTAGTGTTGTAGGGACTGGAATTGTTCATATAGATAATGGTCAATTTAATGATGTATTATGTGTTCCAACCTTATCCTGCAAACTTATATCTGTATATCAGATAAATCATTCAAGTGAAGGTAAAATCGTTGAATTTTCAATTCATGATGTTGTAATTAAGGACCTAAAGGATCCTAGACTGATTTTAGCTACTGGCATTGTTGATGATTCTACAAGGTTGTATAAGTTTCACAACTTTGGGTCATCAAATCTTCCCTCAGTATTTGTTGCTCATAATGATGAAGTGAGCAAACTTTAGCATGAGAAATTTGGTCACTTAAACTGTTGCTCCCTTCAAAATCTATGTAAAGAAAATATGGTGACAGGTCTTCCAATGGTATCTTGCAGAGATGGTGTTTGTTTCGGATGTGTAGTCGGAAAACATCATTGGGACAGGTTTGAAAAATGTGCCTCTTGGCACGCCTCAACCCCTTTACAGCTTGTGCATAGTGGTTTATGTGGTCCACTTTCAGTTGTTTCCTTCTCTGGCTACAAGTATTTCTTAACTTTCATTGATGATTTCTCCAGACGCGCTTGGCTATACTTCTTAAAACTCAAGAGTGAAGTATTTAACAAATTCTTGGCCTTTAAGGCCTTTGTTGAAAAACAATCTGGACATCAAATTCTCAAGCTACGATTTGATAATGGCGGAGAATATGTTAAAAACGACTTCATCAACTTTTTCACTGAGAATGGAATTCAAATGCAACATAATCTTCCATATACTCCACAACAAAATGGTGTAGCTGAAAGGAGCTCAATATTGTCTCTGATTTATCTCTGTACTTTTGGATCATTCAGTTCTGAAATTACGACCTGCAGTAGCCCTCTGTGTCCTATTTCCAGTGCCACCAGTGTGATCCAAATTGGATTCTCCAAGGAAGAATTATGCAAACTCTCCCATAGTGACCTGATTATAGACTAGTTCAGTAGAGCGAACTTGTATGATGTGCCACGAGTCACTGTTTTGGCCTTTGGCTCCGAAAAATATATGCAAGAAACTATAGTCCATCCTCTTTCTATACCTTCTTACAAAATTTCACTCCGATGCTCCGAGAGAAAGTTATGATGATTTACCTAGGTCACCTATTTGGAGTGTAATTCAAGAGTCTGTAAAAAGACCAAATTCCTCAGATCATTTCTCCGTAAATATGGCACGAAAAGCTCTAAAATTCGGACCCGAGATTCAACGTGATCTCTTCTCAATTTTTTTTTTTTTAGCTTCTGAAACATCACAGAAAAACGTTATAGTGAAAATGCCACGATGACCTATTTGGAGGAGCGAAGCCCTAGAATCCAAACCTCTCATACCAAATATTATGAAACCAGCTCAAGGAAAAGATAGAAAAGATAGATCAATGCCTTAGAATTCAGCCTCTTCGAGGGGGAAAGCTCCTTTACATTACATAAATGAACAATTCTTGGATGATTCAAATGAAAAAACCTCCTTTCTATATATAGGAGTCTATGGGGCACAATAATAATAATATGGGGACAACAAGGGTACAACGATATTAATAAGGGATACAACTACAATAGTAATGGGGTAATCACTCGTATTATAGGGACCCAACACTATCCTATTCTCCTTATAGAAGTAGGTCTTTCCCCTATTGAGAGCCTAGCTATGATTAGGTTTCTGTTGTGCAAGCACAAACTCAATAACATAGATGATCATAGACTTCCTAAGCTAGCTTTAAATTCCAGCCAAAACCACCCAAGGCATAATTGGGGGTGGCATAAAGACACAAGGGCCTTGTTAAACTATTGGGAGACCAAAGAGAATGATGCATTAGAAAACATAAATAACATTAAAGATATTTTTACATCTAAGTTCAAAGAAAAAAGTTGTGTGAGAAAGATTTAGTGGGCAAAAGAAAATTAAGTTATTATAAGAAGGTCACTAACCCCACCCTAGAAGATCAAAAATAACTCTCTATTTTAACAAGCTCAAAGAAGAAAATTAATATAGAAAATATTAGAACGAATTCTCATGAGCTCCATAGTGAAACATGTCATTGGGCAGTTCCTAAAATTCCATGGATGGAAAGGATCTGCCATATATGTTAGAATAGGAACATCGAGGATGAAAACCACTTCCTCTAAGAGTGCCCCGCGTACAACCAACATTAGATCCTAGTTTCACAATCTTTGTTACAATACTGACATTCCTAGCCTTTTACAATGTCAAAATTATAGTGAGCTCGAGAGGCTTCTCTCCAAACTCTTTGAGAATAAGAATAAAATCTTAAATCAAAATAAATAATTTATTTCTTTAGGTCCGATAGACCAATCTTTGGTCTCAGCGGATGTTAACCACTATCATCATCACTATATTTTTTTTTTGTTTTATGCTTCCATTTTACTATATTGTAACACTATTATGTTAATCATTATCATTATTTAATTCATGTTATTACTATATTAATAATTATAATTCATTTTATTACTATATTGCTTGTTTTTTTTATGTTTTACTATATTGTAACACTATTTTGTAACACTATTATAGTAATCATTAACATTATTTAATTCATGTTACTACTATTATTGTTTGTTTGTTTTATGTTTTATGTTTTACTATATTGTAACATTGTTATACTAATCATCATCATTATTTTAATTCATGTTATTGCTATATTGTTTTTTTGTTTTATGTTTTATGTTTTACTATTTTGTAACACTATTATACTAATCATTATCATTATTTAATTCATGTTATCACTATATTAATAATTTTAATACATGTTATTACTATATTAATAATTTTAATTCATATTATTACTACATAGTTTGTTTGTTTTATGTTTTATTATTACTATTTTGTGACATTTTTTTTTACAGAAACAGGTAGTGGATTATTAGAAACTTGGCCTTAATGCCAAAAAGTGGATTACAAAGGGTGAGTCTAAAACGATAAGTGTCGAACAACCTTGCAAGACCGTGACACTTATGATTAGCTCACATCTTTTCTTAGCTACAACTATATGGTCTATTTTAGAGATTTTCCCAAGCTTGTGGGGTACAAACAAACTGATTTAACAGAAAGCAATAAAACATGACAATGATCTAATTATAGGAATTGGTTCCCATATTTCCTGTCTGCCTTTGAGCAAAGCACCAGCCGTAAGAAGGGCTGCTTTGTTAGCTTCAGTGTTCGCCTCCTTATTATTGGCTCTCAACACATGATAGAAATTTAAATTATGGAAAGAGTCACCAAGATCTAAAATTTTGTGTGTCAGCGTTGCTAGCCTTAGTTCCTTTGTCTTAGAACGAGTCACCATAGTGTTGATAATAACGTGAGAATCTCCAATATCATTGACCTCCCTGATGCTCAGCACTTTCAAAATCTTGAGTCCTTGAAAAAGAGCCAAAGCCTCAGCTTGGATGCTGGAAGCGATGCCCAAGCCCCAAGCAAAGTTGTGGATCCTAGAACCACCTGGGTTTAATATAACTCCTCCAGCACCAGCTCTTCTAGGATTGCCCTTAGCAGCCCCATCAAAAAATAAGGAGTGCCTTTGCTGGTTTGCAATCCATCCCCGGAGCTCGTTTTCTGTAACCCTTATTTGCAAACTTTTAGGAGGGGGATACTCTTTACCAATTTTTGGAGTTGTAGGTCGAGAGAAGAACCCCAGTTTTTATCCTGCTGGGTGAGATTTAAATCATCTTTGAGGTATCTCAGGCACTCTTTTAACTGGTATTTTATTTTAACTGCCACTAGCTTAACGTCCTACTCGCAGTTTCGGAAAATCCTTTTGTTCCGCTCTAGTGAGATCTTCCAGTAGATAATTTTAGGGAGAATTAACCAAGCCGCTCTAATAATTTTGTTTTTTGGAGGAGGACCAAGGTACCTTTGCAACCATCTATCAAAGAAACTAGCAATGGAGGAAGGCAACTCGAAGCTGGGACTCAGAGTGTCAAGCAGCACAGACTAGATCTCCAAAGTAAAGGAACAATCTCGCATCAAATGTGAAACGATTTCCTAGTTTTCCTTGCAAAGTGTACACCTTAAGGGCCATGGAAGCCATGCTTCAGCAGATTATTGTTAGTCAATATTTTGGAATGGCATAACAGCCAATTGAAAAAATCAATTTTTGGCAGCGAAGGGTGGTACCAAATCCCTTTCCAAGGCTCTGGATTCATGGCCACATGGGGGCACTTTCACAGCTTGGCATATCCCTGAGCAACGAAATAACCACCAGCCTACACACCCCAACCTCTAGTATCCTTGCTTCGCATCCATGATGGAGCCAATCCATGAAGTTTGGAGAGTAGTTCCTCACATTCTATAGCCAAATCTGGGGGTGTTTCAATTTTCCATCCAGCCCAGTGAGATTCCTGCCAGACTAAGATATCCCACAGGGAACGCATACCAACATCCATCCACTACGCAACCCTTGGAGGGAGGGGCAGTCTCCCAGTGGCTCCGTGTTCATAATTTTGTCTGTCCAAAGGTTGATCCTTTTTCCATTGCCAGGGAGCCAGTAGGCATGAGTATTTATAAGCAGACAAGCTTTTGAACAGAACTTCTAGAAGGGCGAATTCAGAAGTGGCAGAGGATGGCCTAGACAGTGGGAAATTTTGTACATAAATATTTTTTCCAAAGAGCTAGATGAGCCCAGCCAGGGTTCGGAGCTATAATCCTCGAAATGAGCTTAGCCCCCATGGTGATATTTTGAACTCCAAGATTTTTAAAATTCAAGCCTCCTTCTAAGAGCAGTTTGGAGATGGAATCCCAGCTGACTAACGAAAACTTTTTCTCATTTTTCTTGCCCCCTTCCAAAAACATTTCCTAATGATCTCCTCCATTTTTCTAAGAATCTCGGAGGGAGCAAGAAGAACGAAAAACTGAAACAAGGGAAGACTGTTAAGCACAGATTTAATGAGGACAGACTTACTAGCAATGTTGAGCCAGGAAAAGCCCCAAGCAAGCAATTTGTTCTTGAATTTCTCCAGTTAGGGAAGCCAATCTCTGTTGAAGGCTCTTTTAAGAAATACAGGAAGGCCCCAATACATGAAGGAAGTCCAGTTTGAGGAGGCTACGAAACCAAAAGTTCTGGAAATGGAATTGAGCATGCTAGAAGTGGTGTTCCAACAATAGATATGGCATTTTCCAATGTTTAAACTACTTCCCGAAATCAAACAAAACTCTTCCAGGACTCCTTTAAATCTGGAGGCTATAAACACAGAGGCAGCTCCCAATAACAAGGTGTCATCTGCAAAGAGGGCATGGTTGATGTGTTTAACACCTCTTGCTATACAGAGCCCAACAATTTCCTGATCCATCAATTTTTTGTCTAAATAGAAGCTGAGGACAGAGGCTTGAAGAACAAACAGAAGGGGTGAGAGTGGGCACCCCTGCCTGAGCCTTCTCGTGGATTTGAAAAAGTTAGCAGCTCTACCGTTTATTGAAGGAATGATCCAAGGCTCCAAAATGGAGGCCCGATTCCAATTTATAAAGTTCTCCCCAAATCCAAATTTGTGTAAGACTTTCAGTAGAAAACTGTGCTTGACTCTATCAAAAGCATTCGCTAAATCAAGCTTGACAACCATACCTTTTTCCTTGGGACTAATACTTGAGTTGATTGCCTCTTGGACCAGCATGTAGTTGTCCACTATCTGTCTCCCTTGAATGAATCCTCCTTGGCTTTCCGGAATGAGTTTGGGGAGGATGAGCTTAAGTCTATTAGCAATAACTTTAGTAATCAGTTTATAACCGATGTTACATAGCGATATCAGACGAAACCTAATGAAAGTATTGGCTCCTTTCCCTTTGGGAATGAGAGCAAGAACAACAGTGTTCATGCTTCCTCCTATTTTCTACCAAGCTTTAGACTTGTTAACCATTTTGTATAGATCCTTTTCCATAATCTGCTAGCAAGATTGGAGGAATCTGGCTGTAAAACCATCCAGTCCAAGGGTTTTGTCCGAGTCCATGTCAAAGAGGGCATCCTTACCTTCATTCTTAGTGACTTTAACTTCAAGAAGGTGATTCATTTCAACAGTAATCAAGGCGGGAACCATGTCAGTCATATTAGAGCTTTGGTCCAGATTTTTATCTTCGCTATATAGGATTTTAAAATGAAGAGATGTAGCTTTCCTGATGCTTACATTGTCTTTATGAGCAATAGTGCCATCTTTAATTTCAGAAATGGCATTGGTGCATTTCCTGGCCTGAGCTTGTTTATGGAAGAAGGAAGAGTTCCTGTCCCCTACTTTAAGCCAAAGACTATGTGACTTAAGTCTCTAGTACTCTTCTTCTGTTAGACAAGCCTTGTGGAAGTTTTGCTGTAGCTGGGCTTCTTTCTCTAGAAATTCTTTGGTTATATTAATTGTTTCAGCTTGGAGGTGGTGACTTTCCAGACTGCGTTGAAGAAATTTTCTTTCATTTGCTGGATTGGGTAGAGTTTTGACCCAACTTTTTAAAGTCCTTTTCACTCTTTTGAGCTTATCCTCCTAGACAAAAAAGGGGAAGCCTTTTACTAGCTACCTTCTGATGTCGTTAGCTAAATGCATGAAGTTTGATTCATTAGTCTAGAGTGGGTTGAATCTGAAGGGGATTGGACCAAGGTCAAGCTGAAACACCAGTTCCAACTTGATGGGTTTATGATCCGAAGTGCTGCAAGGGATAATGTGAACTCTAGCTTCTAATCCAAGCAGAAGAAAAGAGCTTTGAATTAAGAATATATCCAATCTAGCAGCAATATGGCCAGGACAAATTATTTTGTTAGTCCAAGTGAACTTACCCGAGATTGGCTTGATGTCCAGGAGGTACTAGTGCTGCATAAGGTCCTCTGCCCATTCCCTTGCCGGATCTCGAGCAATGCTGCCTCCTCTCTTGTCTGTTGAAAGGAGAGTAATATTGAGATCTCCTGCTATGATGATATTCTCCAGATTGACTATATATACTTGGGTTCCTATGGGGTCCTAGCAGGCCTTCTTTTCCATAGCGTTCATAGGGATGTACATGTTGAAGAGGCTGATAATCTCTTTTGAGTCTAAGTGCTACAATTTTAAGAGCAGCTAGTGAGTATTGAAGGATTCAAAGATGAAAAAGAATTTTCTAGCATTCCAAAGAGTGGCCAGCCCTCCAGAAGCCCCTCGAGCTGAGATAGCTTTCGCCTCACATTTGTTCCAAAGTTTCTTGCTTGCCTGAAGGAAGACAAAGTCTTCCAGTTCAGTCTCCTGGATGAGAAGTATGTTAGGAGTTTCTGTTCTTATTAAACTTCTGATGGCTTCTTCTTTGATTCTGCTCCCCATACCTCTACAGTTCCAGGAGGCTATCTTCATCATTTATATTTCTATTTGGCTCTCTTGGAGCCTTGGGGCTGGTTTCTCGCCAACTTTGCTTTTGATGCTAGGAGCTTCTCAACAATTGGCTCGCTACCTTGAAGCTTATCCTTGAAGGTTTACTGCTCTCTTTTTTCCCTTTCTGTTTTGCGACCTCTTATGGATCTCCTTATCGAAGCTTGGGATTCTCCTATTTCCCCTTCTTCCTCTGAGCACTCTGATTCATACTCCTCTTCCTCTGCTGCGATTTTGTTCCCTTTGGAGCTCTCAGCCATTTCCGAATCTATTGTTGTTACACCACTTTCATCCATTGCCTCTATTACTGGAACACCACTTGCAGCTTAATCAATTCCATTTCGAGAACCTTTGGTAGCTTTAGAGGGAGGGGTTGATTTTTGTTTTTTTGGTTCCTGAGATTCCTCTATTTGTGAGCTTAGAGGGGAAAATTTGTTTTCTTGATCTTTTCTGGGAGAGGGTTGCTGAGGGGATGCCTACAGACCTCTTCAGTTTGGACCACCCTGCTTTTGGGATTTCCTGGTGCGCTTGACCTGATTCCAAGCTTCTTCTTTACCCTGTTTTGGTTCCACATTAGCTGGGCAACCTCTGGCGAAGTGTCCGTAGACATGACATTTTCTACATTTGAAAGGTAGCTGGTCATAATCCATCTTCTCTAGATGGGACGAGCTTCCTACTTTGATTTTGATGGCTTCCGGGAGACCCACCTCTAGGTCTACTTCTACGCATATACGAGTGCAATCATATTGATCTTTGTTGTTTTCCCTATCTATGAACTCCCCAAGGGCATTTCCGATGTGTTTCAACGAGTCCCAGTTCTAGCAATGGACTGGAAGATTAGGAAGTCTGACCCAAATAGGGACCGCTGAAGGGACATCGATTGTAGGGTCAAAATCCGAGGTCCATCTGTTGAGGTACAAGCCCTAGGGGCCCATGAAATAGGGGTCATTCTAGAAGAACAGATCCTTGTCCTCCTTTGAGGTGAATTCGAAAAGGAAATACCCTCGACCTAAGAAGTAAGAGGTGATGCTGCTCTTGATCAGAGGAGCCCAGTTCCTGTTTACTCAGGACTCAGTGGTCTTAGCAGAAGGCCATAGATCGGTGAACTGACCGACAAGAGCCCGCTCATCCAAGGAGAGGGCAACCTGAATCGGGGTCTCTGGCGGCAGGGAGATTTCAAGAATGTCTTCAAGCCGCTTGACAAACTTGGCTGCTCGCTCTTCTTCTTTTGTGGCAAGCCGGCCAAGAGCCGAGAAAAAGCTTCAGCAGAAGATGGCAGTCCATCTTGGGGTGAGCTCGGGGCCTCCATGAGGGTAAGCCTGGCTTAAACTTCCCGCCCAGCAGAATACGGGTGCTCTGAACAGCAGAAGCTCAAAGGGGAATGCTGAGAAGGGGTGCAAACAGCCCAAACCCTCATGCCGAAGAGCAGCAGGGGCGCAGAGGAACCGAGATGCGGCTAGGGTATGGCTGATTAGTGTAATAATGTCACGAAAAAACACTATTTTGTGACATTATTATGCTAATCATTATCGTTATTTAATTCTTGTTATTACTATATTAATAATTTTAATTCATGTTATTACTATATTAAT
>APFE030739648.1:38938-59569 GCA_000404065.3 Pinus taeda | reverse complement strand
AGAGGACAGCAGCAAGGATTTTGATCCTAGTTTGTACAAGAGTATAGTTGGTAGCCTTATGTATTTAACTGCAACTAGGCCTGACATAATGTTTGTTGTTAGTTTGATTTCCAGATTCATGGAGAGGCCAAAGGAAGCACATTGGCAAGCAACAAAGAGGATTCTGAGGTATGTAAAAGGTACTAAAAAGTTTGGCATATTATATAATGTCTCAGAACATTCAGATTTAGTTGGATACATTGATAGTGATTGGGCCGGAAGTGTAGATGATCGGAAAAGCACTTCCGGTTATGTTTTTCACATGGGTTTAGGAGCCATTTCATGGGCTTCTAAGAAGTAGTCCATTGTAGCGTTGACTACAACAGAGGCTGAATATGTGGCAACTACAGCAGCAGCATGTCAAGCAGTTTGGATGAGAAGGATGTTGAGGAGCTTAGGCCAAGAGCAGGCAAAAGCAACAGTGATTTTTTGTGACCATAGCTCAGCTATTGCATTATCCAAGAATTCAAGGTTTTCATAAGAGAACGAAACACATTGACACAAGAATCCATTACATCAGGGAATGGTGAGCAAGGGAGAAATGCTTAGAATTGCAGACTCAAGAACAGGTTGCAGACATTGTGGACAAGCCATGGACCAGAAAGCTTTGAGTTTTTGAGAAAATGTTTGGGTATGACTGAATGCCCAGCAGTTGAAATTAAAGGGGAGTGTTGAAATATTAATTTCCAACTGCCCACATTAACTCTGGAAAACCACTTCACAAAACCACTTCAAAAAATGACAAATTATTTCGCACCGCTTTTGGTAAAAAGTTGTTTTTGTCAGAGGGCCTCCGAACACCCCGACTAGCTGCCACGCGTCCAGTGTACAGACACAAAACCACCCACTCCCAGGAAGCTGAAGTTCGATTGTTTTGTGAGAGGTTGGTGTGCGAATTGCGTCCGATCAGGTCAACGGACAATCATCTTCAACAACCTACCAGAAAGTTAATTTTACTTTTACTGCACGTTTTATTTAATGTATTTAATGAATGTGTCGTTGACTTAGGTAAAAACTTTATGTTTTCATACGGCATGTATGGGCGCGAATTAAAGAGTGGTATGGGCAAGTCAACACCATTTTTTTAATGCTTTTGGTATATGTTTTATGTGTGTTGACTTTAGTTATTATCTTTTTGCACACGGGTGGAGAAGCAATTTTGGGTTCGCGGCAGCGAATAGAAAATCAGGGGAAGAAGAAAAAATCTCCCAACAATGAATGAAATTTGGATTTCTTCTTACAGGTTCATATAGTTGTTTGTTGAAACGAATGGGAAGGCATTTTTTTTTATTTGAATATGAAATGTGAAAACCCAACATTTCGAATGTAATGAAGAATTTCACAAAGGAGTGAATGTGAAAGAATTTCTTTTACAACAGTAAACTTATGTAAGAATTTTTATTCTACAGCAGTAAATGTAAAAGCTCATTTTTACAGCAGTAAATGTGAATGTAGATTTTACACAGCAGTGTAAAAATCAATTGTAACAGAGGCAGAGTAATTTTGTTTTTGGTGAATCCCTCAGAGTAAGAGGAAGAAATATGTATCATTGTTTTTATTAATGAATATAAAGGTTTTATTGGTGTGAAAAACCTCTGTTCTTAGAAATTTATCTTGCTTCCCTGTGCAAAAGATCCTGAGGAGAAAAACAGAGCATTGCTCTGTATTCAGTTTGTTTGGTTGTTTTTGGGATTTTACCAGAAAATCCCAAAAACTAGGTCATTTCTGTCTTTATCAAAGCTATCCATGATAAGGGTTTGATTGAGTTCCCTCATTTTATCTTCAACAGTTTTTTTTGCTGCAAAAATATTGCCAAATTCATTCTTGTTCCAATCTTTAAGTCTGAGCTTGATGTGCTTTAGTCTTTTGTGTAGCTGGAACATTCTTGTACCCTGAATATGCAGATATTCTGTCCACCATTTTGTAATGTTGCTAATGAAGTCTGGGTGGGTGAGCCATATATTCTCAAATCTGAAAGGTTTGTTCTTGGGGGTACCAATGCCCTGAACCTCAAGTTGAACTGGTCAATGGTCCAAGCCTCTAAAGGGGAGAATCCTCGCTATCATTTCCTTGTTGGTAAGCATAAGGTCATCTGAGATTATGAATCTGTCTAACTTTGAGGCTACTTGCGACTCTCCTCCTCTTTTATTGTTCCAAGTAAAGAGACCATTACTCATGTTAGTATCAACAAGCTTCATATTGTCTATAAAAGTTTGAAATGTTGAAGAGTCTCTGCTTAAAGTTCCGGTTCCCCCTTTTTTCTCTGAAAGTGATTTGATCATGTTGAAGTCGCCACATAAGATCCATGGTACATCTACATGTCTGTCTCTAAGCTCCATAAGAGAATCTAGAAACTTGAGTTTATCATCCATTCTTTGAGGGCCATAAACATTTGTGACCAGATAAGTCTCCCTATCTCCCACCGGTTGTATAACCACTGATAAACAATTTCTAGATGCCTCAGCATCTATTATGCCAATCTTTTGGGGGTTCCAAAGAGTAAGCATGCCCCCTGCTGTATTGTCTGCTTTGACTTCTAGAAACTCAAATCTATTGAGCCATTTGTTATGAATTTCTTTTATTTTTTGAATGGAACATTTAGTTTCCTGGATAAAGATCATATCCAGAGCTTCATGTTTCATTCTATTACTAAGAATTCTTTGCTTTCTTTTACTACCTATACCTCTGATATTCCAAGATGTAAACTTCATTATTAAAGATTCATAAAGGAGTAGCTGGTTAGATCTTTCATCTTACCTGAATCTATCATTAGCTTTCCACATTCCATCAATAACTCGTTCTTCTTTTTCCTACCTCTTTTCTTTCCTGGGTTTCTGGGTGCTAATCCAGGTGTGATTTTCATTGTTTTTACACCTTCATTGCCCTGTCTTTCATTTTTTCCTTATCTGTCTAGCCTTTATCTTGAGTTTTCCATAGGAATAGCTGTTGTACTCTATTGAACTCTTCTTGCGGTAATGAGTCTACCCCACTCATGGTCCCTTGTTTCAAGAACCCTTCCAGATCTAGGTGTTCCCTATCAAGAATCTCCTACATTTCATGATCCTCCATTTCCATCGCACTCTGGGTCATTTCTAGGTCCATCTCTCATTCTGCTTCACTCAGCATAGTCTCTTTCTATTTGTAACAATCTTGTCTTTGTGCTCTATCTTATTCTTTCTCCTTCTCCACTGGGCATCCTTCCATAACCTGATCTACTTTTGTTATCTCTTCTTCTTCTTCAAGTACTTGGAACCTGTTCAGGTTAGCCTATTTCCCTTCTATTTGATGTTGCTTTGGCCCCCTTTTGCCCCCTTTTCCTTTATGTACCACTTTGTGAAAGCCTTCAATATCTTTCATTGTGTTCGCTTTACTTCTGTTCTCTGTTTTACTGAGAGGGCAATCTCTGAATAGGTGCCGATGCTCATGGCACCTCCGACATTTGAAAGGAATTTGTTCGTAGTCTACTGTTTGCACCCATTCTTCATCAAAAACTTCCAAGATGACCTCATCTGTTAGAGCCCCAGAGAGATCCATGTCCACACATATTCGTGCGAAGGAAGTGTACTTTTCCCTTTTGGTGGTCTCAGAAGCTTTGACAAAGCAGCCTAATTTGTTTCCTATGGCAGATAACGATTTTGTTTTCCAGTAATCAAGAGGTAGAGAGTAGAGTCATACCCATATCGGGACTAAAGTGAAGGTTTCTCATTCAGGGACAAAATTCATCATCCACTGTCGCATGTAGAGGCATGTTGCTGCATAGAAGTATGACTCTCCTTCAAACACCCTGTCTTTATCCTCAATATTTGTGAAGACCACATTGAAGAAACCCTTTGATAGGCCAATGCTTCCTTTTGGTTTCTAGTTGTATTTAACCCAAGTCTTTAAAGCCTTTTCAGTGGGCCATAATCCCATGAATTTACAAATGATAGCATATGTCTGCATGTGATCCATGTACGCCTGCAGAGTAGGATCATTTAAAACTACTCTGGGTGTGACCTCAGCTTTAGGTTTACATGGCTCCTTTTATGCTTTGTTTTTCGCTCCCTGTTCCTTGTCTTCTTCCTCATTTTCTTTATTGTTGTTATTCTCCCTTGACTTGTTTAAATCTTGCTCCTCTTCCATATTCCTTATCCCTGCCCCTGAAGGTCCTCTGACACTCTCTATTGGTTTCTTTCCTCGGCTAGCCACCGCCTGCCTATAGGAGGGAGTGGAGCTCCCTCCTTTGTGCACATCCAGTGAGTTCTACACCTGCAAACGTCTGCAAACCCTAGCACTCTCCAGAATCCCACCCCTCGAGTGGATTGATCTTATCAATCTAATAAAAAATTAGCAAACTTTGAAATATACAATAAAAATCAATTATTAGCATTGCATATTTCAATTTTTACTAATTATTAGTATGCCCATTTTTTCTCCCTTTCTCATCATTTAAAAAAAAGTACAATGGCCACAACATTCATGGAAATAGTTCATATGCTACATGGAATTCCCAAGATTATTGTAAGTGATAAAGATTCAATTTTCACTAGAATTTTTTGGATAACACTATTTTCTTATTTGGGTACACAATTAGCCTACAACTTATCTTATCATCCTTAATATAATGGGAAAAATGAGATAGTGAATAAATGTGTAGAAGCATATCTTTATTGTTTTACATCTAATAAATAGACATGACAGGTCAAGTGATTACCCTTGGCTAAATTTTGGTACAAGACATCATTCCATACATCATGAAAAATGTCTCCATTTATGGCACTTCATAAATAACATCCTTCATCCATTTAATCACCCATGAAATGGAACACAAAGGTTCAAGCAATGGAGGACCACCTAGAATAGCAACAAGAAGTTATCAATCTATTGAAAGGCAACTTAGTTATAGCATAAAATAGGATGAAACAACAAACAAATCAACATTGTTGTGAAAAGGAATTTGAAGTGAGTTATCAGATATTTTTAAGGCTAAAACCATAGAAATCAATGTCCCTCAAGCAACAAAACGAGGAAAATAAATTAGCACCCAAGTATTAGTGGTCCCAATAAGGTGTTGTAGAGTATTGGAAACATGGCTTACGAATTGGAGTTCCATTATCTTCATGTGTAATTCAATCTTCCATGTTTCTAGAATAAAGAAGATATTTGGCGACAAGATCCTAGTTTAAAATACTTCACCAAAGATTAACAAAAAATGAAAAGTCATACTAGAACTAAAAACAAACCTTG
The DNA here is from genome assembly GCA_000404065.3 of Pinus taeda. Classification (NCBI taxonomy): domain Eukaryota; kingdom Viridiplantae; phylum Streptophyta; class Pinopsida; order Pinales; family Pinaceae; genus Pinus; species Pinus taeda. The sequence continues at coordinate 54,304 of APFE030739648.1, read as the reverse complement.
AAACAAGGATTAAGTCGTTGTGAAATTGAACAATTTATAAGGAAACAATTAGTGGGAGAGACAAGATGAGAAGAGTTTTTTTATGTAGATATATCTATAGCTAATCAAATGTTGAGGGCAAGACTTGTTCGAAGGGAAGGGGCATGTTAACCTCTAGACAAAGCTTGATGTTTAGCATAAAGTCCCATGTAAAGCTCTAGATGTTGAGTTATATTTCTATTGTTATATTGATGACATCAGTTAGACTGTATAGTTGTAATTGTATTATTTCTCTTGTGTGTGTGTGTGTTAGGAGATCTACTTTTAAAATGATATCATCTCATGTAAGTTGTACATTTGTTCTATTGTAAATTAACGTTGCCCCCTCTAAGAGGTTTATATTTGATCCTTATAATTGTTTTTCAAGACATGAATCTACTTGTTCATTTGTTTTTAAGCTATTTTGGTGTTTTTAGTCTAACATGATTCCATTTAGCATTTGATGATATCATAAAAGCTATGATCTTTGAAGATAAAAATGGAATTTTAAAACAATTATCTTACCTCGTTATCTTCGAATTTGAGTAACACAAATGCCAGATATAAAAATGTATTCACATTAAAGTAAATTATTGTAACAATTTGAATAAAATAAATAAAATACACTCAATTTTATTATTATTTCAATCTTTAAAATAATATATTAATAGACCTTTAAATCTAAATTTTAAAATATAATGTTAATGAGAAGTTAAATTCTAATCTCAATTATAATGATATAGTCTTATCATTAAATCACAATTGAAAGTGATTTTAATTAGTGATTAAAATTTCAATACCATTGCATAAAACCACTATCCACATAAAAATATATAAATAATAATTAAATTTAAGGAAAAAAAATTAATTAACATATTTTTTTAAAATAATATCTATTTTCCATAACAAAATAAAAAGAATAATAATTAATAAAATATTTTCCAAAATAACTTCTACTTATGACGTAGAAATGTATTCTTTTGAAACTTGACTTTTTAGTGAACGGAAAGTTTGAATTCCAACCATGAAAAATTCAATTAAATTTATTTCAAAATAACATTTATTTCAAAATAACATTTACTTATACATAGCGAGGTATAAATATTTTTTGAAACTTGACTTTCATGTCATCATCTTCCCATGTGATGCTTTTCCACCACTCTTTTGGACTAGGAAGACGAGGAGGAGGAGAAAAAAGAAAACTAGGAGGAGGAAGAAATGAACAATAAATTAATGCACATAATTTGTTTAACTTATGCATCCCTATAGGAAATCTTCTCAAAGATGGACAATCACGTATCTTCACTACACGAAGCTGAGGTAGAGTTCTTTCATCCCACACTCCCGTGTTTACTGGTCCACCTAGACTCTCTAACCTCTCTAGTTCCTGGAGAACCAACTTCTCTAACCTTAAATATGCACTTGGATTCCCCATCCCCAACTCTCTCAAGTTATTGAGAGATACCAACTTCAGCAGCTTTAAACTGGGCAACCGCTCCAACTGAGACAGCTCCGTTATGTGGTGGCACCTACTCAACTGTACCATTTCAAGATGTTCAAATTTGCAAGTCGGCAGACTTGACCCTTTGTAACTGTATAGCTTTAGACTCTGTAGCTTCTTCATCCTTTGCATGCCCTTAGGAAGATCCTTCGTGACGAAGCCAAGCGATCCGATGAAGCTCAAGTCAAAGTGCCTCATCTCTGACCAGTTTCCCACTATGCCATCTTTAATTGTTGAGCTTTCGTCATCTATCTGTACTTTCAACTCTGTCAGATTTTTTAGACCCTTCAAAGTCCAAATACTTGCAGGTGCTTCCATTTCCACACTCAAACCCTTGGCTAGCTGGAGTCTGCTCAGTGAAGTAAGTTCGGAGATCTCACGTGGAACCATCTCTAGATTACCACAGCCATCTAAATTAAGATTCTTGAGATTTTTCAGCTCTCCAATCTGAGATGGCAATGATTTTAGACCTTTACAACCTGAAAGATCCAAAAATTGAAGTTCAGACAGATGGCGTATCTCTTCAGGCAATTCTCTGATGGGGAGCCGACTTAATGAGAGAAACTCAAGCTGCCTCAGTTGCCCCACTGATGTTGGGATTGATGTTATTTCGGTGCAGCCGGAGAGATTCAGAACCCTGAGAGAAGTCAAGCTGAGTAGAAATTCTGATGGAAGTTCTTTCAAAACTCTATTTCCCTGTAAGAAGAGACTCGCGAGATTTGAGCATCTCAAATCAGTGGGGAGAGTCCCAATATAGTTATGTGGAAATGATATCCTTGTGCAATTCTCATCGTGAGCCTCTGGGAAATTTGTCAGATCTTGGCTTCGCATGAATAAGCAATTCCCCTGATCTCTTTGTGCTATATACCTTGCCACGTCAAGAATAACATCGTGAACTCTTATGCAGTTATTCCCAACGACATCCTTCCTGTCACTCACAGTCTGGAACAAGTAGCGGTCTACAAGGAGCTTTAAGTAGTTTCGGCCAATGGCCATGTCCATTAAATGTGTTCCTTGTTTGCTCTTGACCAGACCACCTCCGATCCACATTTGAACTAATTGGCGCGAATCAATTGCATGGCCATCCTCATACATACCGCAATACAAAAAACAATTCTTCACCTTTGAATTAGGCAGAGCATCATAACTCCATCGTAACAGTGCATAGAGTTGTGCATCAAGGCCAGAATCAGTAGCTGGAAAAGACGGATCCACATTTCTCATGGAAGAGAGACAAGTATCCCATTCGTCTACACTAGTTTGGCCGATCACTGCTGCGACTATGTTTATGGCCAGAGGCACACCTTTGCACTGCTCAGCAAATATCCTGGCACGCTCTTGTACCTCCATAGGAACTTGGTCGTCTTTGAAAGCCAGTCTGCGAAACAGCATCCAACCTTCATCTCTAGTGAGGGGTTGTATTTCAATGGACTCTTCTGCACCCATTTGTCCAATCAGATCCTTCCTCCGAGTAGAGAATAGGACTTTACTGTGTTTATAACCCTGCAAAGCCACCCCTAGTTCCAACCTTATCCTCAAGTCATCCAATACCACAAGAACTTTCATAAAAGGTACCAGCTGCCAAAGAAATGGGTTACCAGGTGTTTCTCTAAGAGCATTCTGCAAGTCAGCAATCTTATAATCCTCAGGAACTTTGACCCAAACAACATACCAGACATCACGGAGCTTTTTATATTTGTCATGGACCATTTCGAGGAGAGACGTTTTGCCAACACCGGGCATGCCACAAACACCAAACAGGCCGAGACCTCGGCCGTCCTCGTCAAGCCACCTCTCCACTCGGGCTCGAGCATCCATAATCCCCGAACCTACAAACTTAGAGGCAGCTTTGTCTCGAAGTACTGCCTCCTCTTTATGCAACGGTTTTAATGAAACAAAGTGCAGTGAAGTCGCCAATATTGACAGGTCGCTCTGGAAGCCATGATAAAGCTTATCAAAAAGTGCATTCCGTGCTCTTTTTTGTTTGGAGGGTCTCCTGGGATTGTTCACCACCCAGTCGAGACAGCGTTGGCGCCGTCCCGAGCAATCAATTAGGCGCCTTGCCTCTGAAAGAGAATTTCGCAGCAATTGCAACCAAATATTCACGAACTCAGGGGGAGCTTTCTGTGGATCTCGGAAAAAGGGAGCGACAATATCCTGTAGAAGGCTCTCCATGCCCCTCAAGTCAGTTTGCACTATCTGACGGTTATCCTCGTTAATAAGATCAGTGAGCTGCTGGATGACTGGGTCGATTATGGCGTTGCGTGCTACCCTGGTCACCATCGCCATGGCTTTCTTGCTATTGCGGGAGATCAGCGCAGAGAAAAAAGAATAAGAGAATGTTGGGCGTATATCTGCGGCAGAGACTGCAGAACTGCTGAAGAGGGACTGTGATGGAAAGCAAGGAAGTTGGATTGTGCGTATATCTGCGGCGGTGCCTGCAAGTCAGGTGAGGAGGGGCTGATGTAAAGCGGGGGAGGTGGATTGGGCGTGGATGATAAACAACAACCTGTTAACAAGCGTTAATATAGCCTTCCGGCGATTGTGTGAACTCTAGAAAAATAATGGTTCTGATGCTTTGCTTTCATAGTTCTGATGCTTTGCGTTTATAGTTTGCAAATCCAAGGCATCGCACATTTCTTGTAGTGCGGTGTAATGATTTTTGGATCCACGAAGAGTGAAAGATATCATTTCTTTTATATCCCGAGGAACTAACAACCTAGGGTGGTCTTCTACTTGCATGACACTAGGTCTATATCAACCATTATCACTATAACCTTTAGGTGCATATCTATACCTCTTCAGCAAAAACACAAGTGAATCCACTAAATAAAACGTCAAACCTCCTCACACATAAGACTTTATTTTCATGATCATTTCCAATTGAATTACCCTTGATATCTAATAAAAAATAATTACTAAAATGAAAAACATATATTAATTTTAATATATACTAATTCATTAAATAAAAATATATATATAATTTTCATTTATTAAAGAAAAATACAAATCATTGGATAAACATATATATATATATATATATTATACAAATTATTATTATGTAAAATATTTCTATGTTATGAAGATAATCCTTCAAATGGAATGTTCGACATTGGATAATTATTTGGTGTAATTTTAATTATCTACTCATTTTTTTTTAAATTGTACTATATTGATAAATATATGGCATCCATGCTAAAGAGGGCTCTGGTTTACCAAAATAGGTACAAGGGTTTATACTTAAGGTCATCAAAAACCATAGTTTGAGCTAGTCTTGATCATGCTCATTGTTATCATAATTACAAGATGGGGTTGTGAAGCTATGAAAACTAAAAATACATCAAAACAAAGTTATAGAAACTGTTGAGCTTACTATTAGTGGCCTTTCACCACATGGATGCCATCCCATTAACTAGATGGAGCAGGATGCATAGGGTTGTCAAGGGGTGGTTATGCTCGTTCAGGAAGTAATGTCGCCTCCATTTGTACATCCTCTCGTCCATGATCTGATACAACAATTAGGGCTTCTCAATTCAAAGGAGGAGCTCATCTCTACTCTCATTACAATCAAACAGGACTTTTCCCTACAAATTCTTGATGTTCCAATATAGATCAACCATATGAAAGCACTAATTTCGACAAGATTTTGGGGTGCCTGGATCTGGCACCTAAGTCTTGACTTTTGCCATGATCTTAGAATATGACGTTTCATTTCTCTCATCAATCCAAATTTTGCTTAATGTTAGATTTATCCTCTTGTGCCACCAAGGGGATGTGTTCCCTGTAGCGAGATTTCAAGGTTTGGAATTAGGCCCGAACTCAAGAATTGCTTGTTGGGCCATGACCCCCGCCACCCATTTTCGAGTGTTCCCTCTCTCTAGGCATTAACGATGATTGATGAGAGAAACATATGAATCTAAAAAAGAAGTTGTGTGGAATTTGAGAGGCAGAAGACATGAAGGACTGAGAGTGAGAGAGGGAAAGCTACTGGGAGAGTTGTGGATAGGAGAGAAGTGAACAAAGAGATGTCCCATTAAATAAGAGAGGCTATCAGACCAACCAACTAAAGATCCCAAGTGCGAGAATCCAAAACAAAACTAAAATACAAGAAACAATGGCGTAAGCAATGTACTTGAGCAAAGTCAAGTGGGGAGAGTGAGGAGTGCTTATGACCTGGAAAGCACGCTCCACTGAGATCTCAACCACAAAAAGGAGTGGAAGAGGACAACTAGAAATTGACTCACATAAATTTCAAAGATAAAGGGGCCGGGCCAAGAGGGCCTAGTCCTTTTGAATTTTTAGAAATCAAAACATTCCCTACAAGGATTTTTCCTCATAATACCATGAAAAAGCTAAATTGAATGATATATATTTTTCTTGCAAGAGGAAAATTCCTAAATAAGTTTTGAATATTTTGTATGTCAAGTTGGAAACTTCATCGAATTGACTGGAAAACTCCATTCTCATTTTCACAAAGTGAATTCTCTAAATTTATTGACAGCTCATGTGCTAGGAGATTGAATGTGGCATCAATGTGTTAGCTAGGTGCATTGTTGTCCCTCTCGTAGGAAGCCACTAAAGTGAATTTCGTTTCCAATTGTCCCTCGATCTACCCCTCGGCACATGGGACTTCCTTAAATATGCAGGATATTAAAATGACATATTTTGTTGAATAAGAGTGTGAAATCTGCTTAACCAAAAGCACATATAAAAAAGAAAGAAATGTAGCAGAGGAAATGAAAGAGAGATGGAAATATAATTGTTAACATAGTCCACCCAAAATGTGGGTTACGTCTTCAGGTCCACTTGCAATAGAAGTGGCCTTATTTATTCAATGAAAAAATCCGAAAAAATCACAATAAGAAAGCCTAAATTTACTACAATTGAATCCCTCATATGTTACAACAATAATCGTTTCACAATACGAGTCAAGTTCCCCCCTTGGTTTGCTCTAAAAATTGAGCTAAAACAACCTTTAAACAATATTACAATGCTTAATACAGAGTTTAAAATACTTATAATCGAATTCTATGCACATCATTTACTTGTGGCATGTTGGTTGTACACTATTGATGTTGTGGCAAGTCGTTGGTTTGAATACTATGAACGGGTATTTTCGAGACTGAAAATTACATGGCATAGCAAAATAAATCTTGTCGGTATCCATATTTCAAGATTGGTATTTGTGATGCATTGATTATCTGGTTGGTGGTTTGGATTGCTAGCGGGAAGGTCGTCGAGTCAAGCCTATGAACCTTATCCTTTGGAAACCTATTACAACTAATCCTTATTAATAGAAAGTTCGACAATGGTTACAAAGTGGAGGCCTATGTTTTGTTGGTAAAGTCGTTAGGTAGTTGGCGATAGGTGGGGGGTTTGGTCCCTGTAAATCCCAATTTTAACCCAACATTATAATGGTTGAAATTTAAATAGATGTGTCATTGTTGTATACTTAAGATCCATTGTTTGGCACACCACTTCTTCTGAGGTATGGGGTTCGATTCCCCTTCCATTGGAATTATTTTGGAACTTTCTAGAACATTGAGGGTTTCCACATGGAAATTTCTAATTGGTCCATGCTGTTGTCATGCCAACCTGATACTAAGTCACCTTCATGTCATTCTGACTCATGAGTGAATGCATGAAGATGGGATACACTTTTGGGCCAAATGTGGTGATGAAATTTCAAGTTTTCTATATTTTATGGAATTGAAGCCCTCAAAATTCTTATAAACATTGTGAATTTGATTAAGAGTAAAAAGGCAAATTATGGAGAATTATGTTGTTTTTCTTATGATATTTTTTGCAAAAAATCTTAGTGTCGTATGATCTGTCAATTTTCCATTAAATGAAACATTTGTCCTTGCAAATTTTCACACATCTTGAGAGGTATGTGTGCGTTCACATAGCATAACTTAGTCTAAAATGTGTAATTTTTAAAATATGTGTGTGTGTGTGTGTGTGTGTGTGAGCATGATCTACACTAAGAGAGATAAGCTTTTCATATTAAAAATATTTCTAAGATTTTATTATTTTTCGAAGTTGGCGAGGTAATGTTTCAATTGCATTTAGCAAACACGTTTTAGCGTAAAAAAAAATCAACTATTTAAATAAATTGAAAACCAAGACTACCCTTTTGAAGAGGAATCGTAAATGAAGATAGTTATATTTTCTGAAATTTTTTTGTTGTGTATATTTTATGATATTGACTTTTTATTCAACCTCTTTAAAATTGTTCAAAAAAATTTCAAACATTATGTTTAAAAGAAATTAGATGAAAAATATCATATGAATTTGAAAATGTCAAAATCATATGCCATTGGATAGAGGTTTCTTTCATGAATCAACCACGATCAACTCCACCACCTAAGGGAAAAAAATTCTCTAAGTCTGCTAGGGTACAAAATGTTGTTGTAGGAAATTCTATAGAAGGGGTGTTGAAATTGTCGATTTTAGAACTTCAGAGGTTCGATCAATCTCTTAAAGTGCTTGATTGAGCATTTAAATTTCAAATTCAAATAGCTCGATCGAGGGTTTCGTAAACCCTCGATCAAGCCATTTACATGGTTAACAGTGGCTCAATTGAGATTTTACGCTCGAACAAGCCTCTATAAAAAAAATTTGCGAATCCAATAATTTAGATTTTATAATCAATAAAGATCTTAAATTTAAGTTTTTACCACATTTTAAAATTCCAAATTTTATTATAATTTTTGTTATCATGTTATGTAGAAACCTTATTAAATTTAATATTAATATTAAAAGTATTATTATTATTATTAAATCTGATATTAATATTAATATATTTTAATGTTAATATTAAATTTATTAATTTTGATTAATATATAATATTATTACTTTAATATAATATATAAAATTTGTTATATTATCATATATACTAGCACAACCACATTAATAAATGTGGTTGGTATACGTCGTAGGCATTAGCAAAAGATTCATTAACACAAAAAGAGTCATACAAGATGACTCAATATGTTAATTTTATTTAACCTATTTTTAAATAAAATCTAAAATAATAAAATATAAAATATTTTTAAAATCCTGAAGTAATCATTGCCAAAAGCTACCTAAAGAAATAAAACTTAAACAATTTCAATTGGAAGACATGAAGTGCTCTATGTATCTCTGATGGAGGTAGCTAAAACATTAATATTTTAGATAATATTTCCATGAAAAATTATCATTTTCCCTTCAAGTGAATGAGAAACACACATTTCAAAATCTTGCATTTTAAATATGTATTAAAAAAAATTTGAATTGTTGTATGACATCAAAATAAAATAAAAAATTTATTTAAACTTAATATTGTACTTGTCAAAGTATTTTAAACTATTTAAATATAGAGGAGAGAGGCTGGGAGAGAATGGTAAGAGAGAGGGGGGGACACAAATATGGAGAGAGGGAGAGGAGGAGAGAGTCTTTGAGAAAGAGAGGGAGCTCGAGAGATGGAGTTGGAGGAAAAGATAGGGAAGGAAGAAGTTCAAGACATATAGAGAGAGAGAGAAAGGTGGAGAGAGAGAGAGAGAGGGAGTTACAAGGGAGAGATGGAGAGAGTGTATATGTTTGAGGGTGAGATATAAAGGCAAAGGAAGAGAGATGGAGAGAAGGGGGAGAGAGAATGAGAGGGAGGGATATAATCAACAGAGTTGCAGTACAAATCTTGAGAGAGAGAGAGAGAGAGAGAGAGAGAGAGAGAGAGAGTGAGTGGCGAGGGGTAGAGACAGAGGGAGGTGGGATAGAAAGGAACAGAGAGAGGACTTTAGAGGTAGGGAAAGAAAGAGATGGAGTTGGAGGAGAGAGAGGGAGGTAAGAAGAAAGACATATACAAAGAGAGAGGGAGTGACAAGGGAGATGTAGAGAGAGGGAGAGAGAAGAGTAGGAGGGAAGAGAGATAGAAGGTGATACAAAGGGAGAGAAGGGGAAGAGAGAGGGAGAGGGAGAGGGAGGGAGATATAGATAGATATGTAGAAAAAATTTGTATGCTTATGGGGTGATATAGAGAGATGAAGAAGGAGAGACAGAGGGAGATAGAGATATAGATGGAAGGTATAGAGAGGGAAGAGGAGAGATATAGAGGGAGGGAGGGAGAGATATATAGATATGAAGAGAGACAATGTGTTTATGTATGAAGGAGTGAGATAGAGAGAAAAAGAAGGAGAGATGGAGGGAGATGTCGATATAGATGGAGGGGGGAGAGAAAGGGAAGAAAATTTCTTGCACGAGATGCATTGATTTCAGTGTACATATTCTTATTTCTAATCCTATTTGATTTCTTGTATTAGAAGCATTGATTTCTATGTAAACGTTGTTTCCTAATTCTTTTTCATTGCTTTCAATAGGTTCAATAATTTCATTAAATATTTTAATTTATAATATTTTTTATTGAGCTTGCATTAGATGCATTGATTTCAGTGTAGATGTTGATTTATAATTCTATTTGATTACTAGCACTAGATGCTTTGATTTCAGTGTAGATGTTGATTTCTAATCCTATTTGATTTCTTCCAACATTAGATGCATTGATTTCAGTGTAGATCTTAATTTCTCATCATATTTTATTGCTTGCATTAGATGCCTTGATTTTAGTGAAATGCTTATTTATGATTTGATGTAACTAGATGTATGGTGTAAACTAATTTCAAGTTAATTTAACATTGTTAATTGATTTCCGTGTAAGCACACAAAAATTATTGACAACGTGCATTATGATTAAGCTTTTATAGATAACCTCAAACAAAATAAAATCAAATAAAACTTGTATTTGTAACTTTGACGTCTCCATAATCTTTTAAAATTGAATATAACTTATTGAAATCATATTTGAGTTTTTAAAAATTGAATAAAATGTATTTCAATCATAAGGAATTGATTGAAATACTTGGATAACTAGTAAATTTATGAAAGTTGATAACATTATATAAAATTATGGAAAAATTGTCATATATTGTTCTTTTGACCTATATATTAAATTTCAATACGATTGACCTATATAATGTTATGACTAAGCTCTTATAGATAATATCAAAAGAAATAATGTTGAATAAAACCTATTGGTTGTTTACGTGACATCTTTTAACATTCAATAAAACTTATTTCAATCCTATTTGTGTTTTTCAATTGAGCTTTGAGATAAGAAATTAATTGAAATACTAAAAAAGTTGTCCATGCAATGGTATATGGGTGGTCCAATTTTTTCATATATATATATATATATATATTATATATATATATATATATATATATATATATATATAATATATATATTATATATATATATATATATATATAGATATATATATATATATATATAATATATATAACATACATATTGATTGCACTAAAAGATACTTTCTACAAGCCAATATGAAGCATGATTGTAATTCTTTCCATGATCAATATGAAATTGATACAAGATATATTTTAGTTCATTTTAAGTATCAAAGTGACTTGCATCATAACTTAAGATTGTACCTATTTTCTTAGTGTATGAAACTAGAAATCAAAATAGTTATATTTTACTAATAAAAGTTATAGTATGTAAAAAAAAAATTTAATTAGCGAAATAATTTTAATAAATCCATAAACTTCAAAAATTAATGAGCATCCATAAACAAGACTGATACAAATTCATAAACCGAAATAGTGAATACATGTATCAATAAACTATCCATATGAAAATATATACAAATTACAAATATCACATGAACATCCATAAATTGGAATAATAAGTACATCAAGTAAAATAATGTTCATATAAATCCATAAACTATCCATGTATGAAAATATACAAAGTTTGTATCACATGCGAAAGTTCCCTATGAAATGAGCTTGAAAATATGCAAACTATTCACTTTAAGTACCACTAGAACTCCTATGTGAGTTTCGTTGTACAAAGTAAGTGTCCATAAGCTAGTATTGCAATATAACACATTCAAATTCAAACTAATTAGACCATTATTTGTACACAATAAACAAAATGGAGATAAATGATTTTGAACCAAACTTTAATTACATGTACATGAATCTACTAACCTCATTCGATTCCAAATGTAACTCAGATAGGATGGGGGTCTAAAGAATCTGGGTTTGGTCCTTCCTAGCTTGTGGCTCAATGATTGGGGCCTACATCGATGGACCCACATCATCAGTGCCTTTAAACCCAACATCCTACTCAATTGTCCATATAACACGACATCAACAACACTTTTCATATGGGATTATGTACACAATGGCAAGGAAAAATTATAATTGGTATACATCTTAATTAGCATATATATGTGTAACTTAAAATAAGAAAATGTTGAAATATTAGGAATAAAAAAGTTTACCTCAACTGGTGGTCCATGTGGTTGTGCATAGTGACTCTCCTCCAAATGAGTGTTATGAGGTGGAGGTGGAGGTGGAGGTGGAGGAGAATCCATGGAAACATGCATTGGTGGAGGATGGTCTGGTTGATCAACTGCTCCCTCGGATGACGTCATAAGCTCATCCATGTAGCTGGGTTGTGTCTACATATTATCATGAACTTTTTAATATAAATGAAACCTAATACAAAATAGAAATTAATATAAATAATTATGCATAATTTGACATTAAGCATCAAAATTTTCATATAGATATATACCTAGTCTGTGTCAAATGGGTCATGCACCCTTCAAGTCTCATGAATGACATCACGATACATACATGCACATGTCAAAATTTGGTCAACAGGTAAACTCGTGAGAAATGCGTCATCATATAAGGGCACTAATGAGTCACGGGGCAATGGTATTAGTATCCTAATCTCTGCATCCAATGCAACATGCACACTAGCCAATGATGTCTGCATGTTTTCTGCAATAGTCTCCCTGGTCTCACCACCGAGTTGAGTTAACTCCTCTAGCTTTGTCGGTAATACCAATCTCTGAGACGGAAGTGGAAAGAATCTTGGAGGTGGTGGTACATGCTTAGGGTCCCTACAAGCCCCCTCGCACTCATAGGTATGTCCCAAGTTGGGTCCATAATAATGATATTTGGTATCAGTGTAATCTAGCCTCATATGTAACACGAACTCTGCATATAAATGCTTGGAAAAAATAATGGTGACCTAGCCAAACTCCAATGAATCTCTCATACACAAAAGGGATTGCATCAAAATTCCTAAAATATTTCCGTGGAATCATATCTCTATGTCTAGCAAGGTGATCCAGAGGGATGTCAAACAACTCCCCACAAAAATTAATTGTTGAAAAATGCAACAAGAAATTCTCAATTGGATTTTTTCTTGATTAAATTGAGAAAATTCAAATTTACACATGAGAAGACAACTTGGATCCATTTAATTGAGGTGAGATGGATCTTATGACTAAGTTATCTTAGTAAATTCGAATTGGAGAAGCTAGAGTTTAGTTAAGCACGCATGGTTGCTAATTTGTCGCAATCAAGGTCAATTATTTCAAGTTGTTTTCAGTTAAAGTAGTTCTAACTATTGGAGGAACTAGTGGAAGGTCACTTGTGCAGTGGGACTTCAGTCAAACTCAGTGATAATCCAGTTTACTTATTAATCAGCCCAAAATAGCTAGTGCATGCAAAGAATTTGAGTTCCCCAGTTGTGCTGAAGATTCCAAGGCAGTGTAATGTCACTTGTAGACTAGTCTTAAGTGTACAGGTGTTGCATGCAGTCAGATGATAAAACTTGGGATTTGTGAAATTAATTTGAGGAATTTCCTAAATAACAGAGGCCTAATTTCTTAAGGAATTATGTAAGGAAATAAGGGCTCAAGAAAAGGCATAAATTGGCTAAGTTTGGGTTAGAGCTTCTTAGTGAGAAGAGATATAAGTCATTCACTTTCAGTTTGTGCTCACTTGAGCAAAGCAAATGTAATGCAACTCTATTCATTAGATTAATGCAACCAGACAAAAGGGTTTTTAGCATATTGATTTCCCCTATACAAAAAATGTGTGCATGTGTGTTATTTCTCATTACATGTTTGTGGTTGATGTTCTAAATTGTGAACTGAATTATGCAAAGTAGTAGAGTAGGTTTGTGTCTTGTGATTTTGATTAAAACTTCATGAGAATTTGCAAATATACATCATGATCTCCACATATATGTTCTTAGTGGCATCTTTCATCACCTTCCAAGTATTTATACCTCTAACCTCATGCCTCCTAATCATTTTTATGGATTGTAGGAGGTGGCTCTATGGGCTCGACCTATAGTACGTTTTGATCAACTATTGATGTTATCCAACATCAAAGAAAAACTATGATGAGTCAGTGAATTGGCAGGGATGTTACATATCTCTTGTGTGATCCATGTATGATGGATCATAACATCCTCCAATGTGATAATCATCCCACGGAGGGATCGATGTTGCGCTCTGATCCTTGGCTTTGGCTTGTTGATGGCCTATAAATCATAAACATAATATAACATATTAAGTTCTTTTGGCTGTAAATATTATTTTATGTGGGAACTCTATGCATGACAAAATTGAGAGTTATTAGTAAAGGCCTATGATCAGAGTCAGGTTCGTGGTTGTTTAAGATGTCAAAATTTATTATTTCGTTGTATAATGGGAGATTGGAAATAACGTAGTCTACCACTCTGCTACCAAGTCCATGGATGCAGGTCATCTTGCTGGAATGGGACCACTTCTTTAGACCGTTGCAAATTATGAGATCCTAAGCACTACAGAGCTTGACTAGCTCCAACCCAAACAAATTTTCCCCGAGGTCTTCAGAGCTCCTTTTGTACCTACTAGCTAGAGTAGGGTCTTCGTCTAACCAAAAAGGATTAGGGTTGGAATGATATCATATGTATGAATTAAATTGAAGTAGAATAATAATAATGATTTTAAGATTTTAAAAGTTAAATTAATTAACTATTTTTTTAAATAAATTTATATTTCAAATAATATATAAGATTTCGTTTTCATAATAATAATATTTTTTTAAATAACAATAGTCAATTTATCTAGTCCACTCAAATTTAATAAATTCAATAGCGCAGTCAATTTTACACACAATAATTGAAGACTTTGTCTTATTATATTTTTATTACTTTATACTTTAATTTAACTATATTTAAATTAAACTACAAAAATTACTAGCTATACTACCTTCTTATAATGCATTGTCATACTTCGTATGTGAGAGGAGAAGAAAAGATATTAAGATACTGTGTGTATATGGTCATAGCCCTAAAAGATATTCTGATACTTTGTGTAGTTTAGAGAGGAATATTAATATCTAGATTTTATATGTGGAAGCATCCACATTGCTTTGCCAACACAGTTATGATGCTTTGCGTGTATAGTTTAGAAAGGAATATTAACATATACATGTTGCAAATCGAGGCAACCCACATATCTTGTAGCGTGGGGTAATGATTTTTGGTTCTACTAAGAGTGAAAGATATCATTAATATGCCTTGCTTTTATTTGTGAGAAGCCGTGTCGGAAATGTTCGACTGACGTGGAGAAAAAGAAAAGGCATTAAAATTAAAGAGGTTGCATTATTGTACCTTGAGTTATTATTTCTATGAAGTGGCTGCCAACCAAATAAAGTGCCTAAGTTAATGAGTGTGTTTCTAGTCGTTTTTTTCGCCAGGTTATAGCTTGTTCTTGTTTTTTTTTTTTTTTTTTTTTTTGGGTATATTTCCCCTGGTACCTGTATTTTTTTTTTTGGGGTATATTTCCCCTGGTACCTGTATCTGGTAGCCTTTGTTCTGTGAGCCTTTGTTTTTTTGAGTAGTTGATTTAGTTTGAGGTATTTTAATTTAGTTTTATCTTAATAATTTTAATTTCGTTAAAAAAGAAAAATAATCGTGAAACCAATTT
>APFE030739648.1:21233-38646 GCA_000404065.3 Pinus taeda | reverse complement strand
TTTTATTTTAACATATATTTATAGTTCAAAGTTTACATAATAGTTAAACTTTTATATTCATATGACCCTTTAACTTTTAATTTAATAACAATATTACTAACTATCAATTTAATAATCAAGTTAAATTAATCTTATTTATTTTAATCTTGAAATCAATCTATGATAATATGCTAAATAATATCTAAAATATCTAAAATATTCTTTCTAACCCTTAAATCACTCTAATATTTATATATTTATATATTTAGTTAACAACCTTTGTAACTAACTTTTAATTTATAATTTATTTTAATATATATTTAAAAGTTCAAAAAATGGTTAAAACTTCTATATTCATATGTCCCTTTAACTTTTAACTTAATAAGAATATAACTAAGTATCAATTTTAATATTAACTTAATAATGTTATGCCCCTAGTCTGGTAAAACTAGTCGTTTCCCAGTCAAATTTAGCCGTTAGTCAATATAGTCGTTACCAGGTCTAGAATTTAGCCATTGGATGCTCTGCTCTGACTATTTAACATGCATAGCTAGATCTGATTCTTCAACTTGTCCTAATGATGAACCGCACTAGTTGGTTCGAAATGTGTCGACAAATGAAATATCATATGATTTACGCTAAAAAATCTCTCTTAACCGAGTGTGTGTATTATAAGAATTTAAAAAAGAAAATATATTTTAATATTTTCAATTAATAGAAATAAATAAATAAATGTAAATAATGAAATTGAGAGTTAATATGAGTATTAATATTATTAACATATAATAAAAGTAAAAAAAGTTAATGTGAGTATTGAGATGATTTGTAAGTTTATATGTGGTTTGAGTAGTTGTAATTTAGGATGTTTAAATTATCAAAATTATTTGTCGTCATATTTGTTTTCACTATGGCTAGATTTTTGCCCATAGAATTTTCAATTGGTGACCTTTATATCAGGAAGTGCCTTAACATAACACTTTGTCATGGGAAAAATATGTATTCTTTTTAATATAGATTAATTTAGTAATAAAAATATCAAATGTTGTCTATCTTAACATTTGGTATCAAAGTTGTAGGTTGTGTAAGCTAGGTAGTATGGAGAGTAATATATTAAGCACCATGGAAAAGATGAATGGGGTTGATTTCACCTTATGGAAATCATAAATGGAGGATATTATGGTTCTAAAGTATCAATATTTTCCAATTGAAGGAATGGTAGATAAACTATCGACAATGATAGATGAAGCTTGGATGCCTTTGGACAGGAAGGTTGTTGCTACAATTTGGCAGTGCCTAGCAAAGAGTGCCTACTTTAATGGTTGTGAAGACAACAAAAGCGCTATGGAAGTCGTTGCATGATTTGTATGAGAATAATATTCAAATAAATTATTCTTGATGAAGAAGCTGTATAACCTGAAGATGAAGGAGGGTGCTTTACTTGCAGAGCATTTGAACAAATTTAATATAATTACCAGTCAACTTATCACTATCCAAAATTATTTTGGGCGATGAAATGAAAGTTATCATACTTATGTGTTCCATGCTAGATAGTTGGGAGAATCTGATAGTTGTTATGAGCACTTCAACACCTACTGGGACCTAAAGTTTGATGATGTTAGCATCAGTCTAATGAATGAGTTGTGACACAAATCAATTACGGAAAAACAGGGAGGAGAATCTCTAGCCTTAGCTGATCGCAAAAGGAAAATTGAACATTGCAGACACGTGCATTCAAAATCAGAGGCAGATCAAAATTAAGAACAAGAAAACTTGTTTTCATTGTGGAAGAGTAGGACACAAGAAAAAAGATTGTTGATTTTGGAAGAAGGAACAGAAGGAACAAAATTTAATCAACACAAATCAAAAATCAAGCAGCACAAATGAAGGTGAGACCATTGTTGTAGCTTCTGGAAATGATGTTTTATTCACTGTTTCAAGAGAAGAAGCTTATTTACATACTTCTAGGAATAGCATTGATTGGGTACTTAACTTTGGGGCATCTCACCATTTGACCCCATGCAAAAATAATTTTGCTACATATAAATAAGTTGATCATGGTAGAGGTATATTTAGGAAATAATCATTTTTGTAATATTGTTAGAGTGGTAGATATCTTAATCAAGACAAAAGATGGATACGATATCTTTCTTAAACAATTTAGGCATGTCCCAGAGATTTGTATGAGTTTTATCTCTATGGAATGATTGGATGATGAAGGTTGCTTAAGCATTTGGGCCACAAGAGTGAAAAGGGAATAAAAGTTCTTGTTGATAAATATCTACTTCCAAGTTTGAAATCCTATGATTCATGAACTTGATCTTTGTGAGCAATGTATTTATGGTATGCAATGAAGAGTTTCTTTTATGAGAGTTGTTCATTAAAGAGAAACAAATTTGTTAGAATTAATACACTCAGATATGTCTAGGTTGTTGAATGTTAAGTCTTTAAAATGAGCCCCATATTTTGGTACGTTAATAGATGATGCATCTAGAAAGGTTTTGTCTTACCCTATGAAAAGTAAAGGTGAGGTATTTGAGATATTTTAGAAATTTCATGTTGTTGTCAAAAGGAAGACTAATAAATTACTCAAGTGTTTGAGGACTAATAGTGGTGGAGAGTATTGCTCCAATATTTTTAAGAATTATTGTAATAAGTTTGGGATTAAACATGAGAATATTTTGCTTGGATGAATCACACTATTATGGAGAAGGTGAGGAATATGTTGTCAAATTCTGGATTGGAAAAGAATCTCTAGGAAAAAGCAGTAAGGAGAACTTGTTATCTCATCAATCACTCACCTTCTACAGTCCTAGATAGTGGTATTTCTGAAGAAGTTTGGACTGATAAAAAGGTAAATTATTCTAACCTAAAAATTCTTGGATGTGAAGCAATTATGCAAATTCCCAAAGAGCATAGAACCAAATTGGATGATAAATCAAGGAAATGTGTTCTTTTAGTATATGTGGATGGTGAGTTTAGTACAGTATATGGGATTTAGTTAATCACAAAATTGTTAGAAGCAGGGATGTAATATTTAATGAATTTGAGACGTATAAAAGGCTTGCAGGTGATATGGAGGTCAAGAAAATTGTTGACAGGTTTATAGAATAACAAGAAGATATCCCATCATTGGAAGAATCTAGGTATAAATTTCAAGAACAAGATGCACTTCAATTGGAAAATGAAGGACAACAAGAAGAAGAAAACTTGTCACAACCATTACACAAGATTCAAGTGGAAAACACACCACCAAAGTTGGTTTGTAGGTCTACTAAGCTTCATAAGCTCTCACAAAGGTATCCACCAACAAAGTATATTTTTCTAACTAATGAAACTAGACCTCATTGTTTTCAAGAAGCTTATGAATTGGAAACTAGAAAAAAGTGGAAGAAGCAATGGAGGGAAAAATGGACTCTCTTTGTTGGAAAATAAAATTTGGGAGTTGGTGAAGATTCCAAAAAGAAAAAATGCCCTTCAAATCAAAAGGGTATATTGTTGGGTGCGTGTTATATTTTTTCCATGACTAGTTGCACGTGCGGGGGGGTCACCAGGGGGTGGAAGCCCCCACTGTTCATTGTTTCGAGCGCAGCAGGGGGGGCACAACATCCCCTGTTAATTGGTTTCTAGGGGGTGGTAGCCCCCCTACATAGGGTCCGAGGAAGCACCCCGAGAAATTTTTTTGGACCCTATTGTAGCTCCCAAAGACAACTTCAGATTGCTTACAAGACCAATGCCTAGGCACATCGAAATTTGGAGTGTCTCGAATGATCCTCAGTAAAGGGAGACATCACTTATATTCTATATGTATATATAAAGGGTTGGTTCATTCACCTAAAGGAGGAAGACATGAATTTATAGTATTCCTTCACATATACAAATCTCATAAATATGCATAAAACAGTGGAGGCCGAGTAGTTCAAGGACTTATAGTTTAATAATATTTTTCAGAGTGATGATAAAGGATAAGCGGAAGGAGTGACTCATCATATGGAGCTTACAGCATCAAGAATTCTATGCTTAAACATAGAGCTTGCAGATTTAAGAATTCATATACTTATTTGAGCTACAAGAAGATATAATGGATAGCCAAGAGACTGGGTGCTATGATTCATAGAGCACAACTATTAAAGATATAACTTCAATGATTCATACAGGCATAAGAATTAACCATGTCAATACAAAGGAATCTATGAGGAAGTTACAAGCATATGCATTAACTTATCAATACCAATGAATCTATGAGGAAGGCTTGAAATATTACTAACAGTTATGATTGCATGAATTCAAAGAAGAAGTATGAACATAAAATGGGTTTAACATAGTGATAACATATTGTAATACTTGAAGGGGGAATCACCACCATTTCATTGATATTTTGAAAGATTTGTATTACAAATCCATATAGTCTGAAAATAACATGTAGTCTTTTCTTTAGAATTTTTGAACCCTTTTTTAAGTCTTGCTTCCTCCTATTTATCAGGAGAGGAGGAGCGTGGACATTCATTACACAAAATATCTTCAGGACAAGTCTCAGTTGTTAGGATGACTAGTTGTCTCAGCCCAAGAGAACTCTATGGCCCAAAAAATTACAAAATTAATTCTCTTCTTGAAAGAAGGAGATTTACACGACAAGAAATAAGCAAACAATCAGACAAAAACGTAATGAAAATATTTGTGCCCA
This sequence comes from Pinus taeda, assembly GCA_000404065.3. Taxonomy (NCBI): domain Eukaryota; kingdom Viridiplantae; phylum Streptophyta; class Pinopsida; order Pinales; family Pinaceae; genus Pinus; species Pinus taeda. The sequence continues at coordinate 33,986 of APFE030739648.1, read as the reverse complement.
TTCCTATGATATCCTCTAGTTTAGGTTGTAGTTCACTCTTTATTTGGCCTCCTGTGTTTCCTAACTGACTTCTGTCACTTCTACCTTTACTGCTTGAACTATCCACACTTTAAAACTGGGAATGGGCGCTTATCGGTTTCATGTTGTGGTACTAAAGAGGAGGACCCCTAGGTTATACCTTGTTCCTGTGTCACAATAGGCCTTTTTGAATCATCCCATACCATTTTTGAATGCACCACCTATTTCCCTTAAAGCCATAATTTCCAACCCATCATGCCTTTAAAGCCCTATAAGATATTATAAACTCCTTGGTCTACCTGGGGATGCACTTATGATGTAACACATAAGTCTTTCAAGTGTGGGCCTTTATCACTAAAACATTACGAAATGGTCGTGTTCTAATGCCCTCTCAGTCCCCCTTTGGTATAGCCCCTTTCCACTATTTTCTTCATATGACCGAGGGTTATGATCAAGTTCTTAACCCATAGGCGCTAAGGCTTTCAGGCTACTATCTGGGGGACTTTTTCCTTTATTACACAGGATCCCGCACTTCAAAGATATCCCACACCTGCCTTTGATAACACCCAGTTATACTTGCGATCGTCGATCAGCGAAACTGGGCCCATCGACTGAATCGCAATCACTAGACAGGAGAGGGAGGGAGTTTACATAGTTTTACGGCATCAGCTGATAGTTCGGATGTGAATTTTTTATAAAGCATGTCACATAACATATCCTATACGTACTACCACATCATTGTGATGTAAGTTTCCATTTCATACATGTGGGCCAATTGTATTGCGCCACATGGCCTCTTGGAGGAGAGCAAAAAAAGGCTCGCTCGCCCCTGTTTTGCATCGATTTTATTCGTTAAAGTTTTTTGGCCTTTCTCAACAATTTAGCACTACATCAGCGCTTCCCCACTTCGCATTATTCTTAACCCTAGTCCTGTTCATAATCATTGATTGCCAATATTGCAAGAGGGCCGATATGCGAGAGTTTTAATATCCTGCTATGTGGCCCCCTAGAGGAGAGAGAAAGGGGGTATGCCTACCCTTGGTTTTTCAGTGATTTTCTTTGTAAATCGGCCTTTGCCCTCCCTGGCACTTTAACACTATTAGTGTATTTCCCCCGTAATTCCTTAATAATTTCCCATTGGGCCCACCGATCGTTGATTCTCTGGTATCATGGGACTGCAGGACTGCGATATGCGGGATCGCGGGACTATGGGATGCCCAATATTGGGGGACTTGCGGGATGCAGGACTACAGGATTACAGGATTGCGGGATCGTGGGTCTGTGAGACTTGCGGAATATGGGATTGTGGGGTATACCCATCGTTGATATGCTTGACTTTTTCTGCCTGAGGCCCTCCAATAAGCTCTTTTGTTTCATTTCAAGGAAACAGAACTCTTGATCTTCAACAGGCCATATCTTCAAATCTAGAAGTCCATTTTGGGACTTTTATATACGTTTGGAAATCTCGTTCTGAGCACTATGCAATGGAGAGGGTCTAATTTTACTTTAAGTTCTTTTGTGACTTGTAATATGGATTTAAACTTCACTACTCTTTCTTACCCTTTCCACAGCTGAAAACACACTAAGAAGTGAGTGACAACATTGGCTCCAACTAGGGACAATGCCTTGCTGGCAAGGTGCTGAGAACCTGCAAACCAATATATTTCTTTCCATTGGGCGTGGAGTCTTTTTTGAACAAACTATAACTTTGTGCAAATGGATCTTTTAACAACAACTGAAAATTACATATAACAATTACAATACACACACTAGTATTTACAATGGATGTGAGACACGTACCTCTAGTTTTGGAAATAAAGTTTGAGGAACTGATCATTTACCGGTAGTTCCATAAATTCACCATCTAGATTCTCAAGAATGTATGTGTTATTTCCACTTTACTCTACAATATTGAAAGGGTCGAACCATAGCGTGTCGAATTTTCCATGTTTTCCTTTGTCTTCCCGTCGGACGTCCCAGTGGAGAACTAAATCTCCTGATTGAATCAGTTGATCCTTAGCCTTCTTGTGAAATAGGGATTTCATCGTTTGTTGGTAATTTGAAAATTTGGCCCCCACCTGTTCTCTATTCTCATGAAGCTCAACTAGCTGATTTATCCTTCCCGTTAAGGCACCTAGATCTTCCTCTTCTTCTTGTAATAACCTCGCCACTGGCATTGCTAATTAGATCAAGAAGACTGCAACCTTACCATAAACTAGCTCAAAAGGTGATTTCCTTGTGGATGATTTAGGTGTTACTTGATTGGACCATAGGGAAAACTTTAGTTGGGAGTCCCCGTTCTCTTATTTTCGGTGATGGTTTTTTCCAGAACCCTTACGATAGTCTTGTTAGAGGACTTATCCAAGCCATTACCTTGAGGATAATAGGTAGTGGAGTGCCCGATGATGATATTGGACTTATGGTAGAAGCTGGTGAACTTGGCATATTTGAATACCTAAGCATTATCAGTGATAATTTTGGAGGGACACCCAAAATGAGACAATATGTTCTCCTCCATAAATTTGATTACCACAGTGTCTGTAGCATTTATGGTTGGGATGGTCTCTACCCACTTGGTGAAGTAATTTATGGCCATCAATATCCACTTGTGTTAGCCACTAGATGGTGGGTTTATTTCTCCTATGAAATCAAGTCCCCATTGTCTGAAAGGTTCTTCCACATGTACTGGAATTAGGGGGAGAGGAGAAAAGCTTTGCCTCTCAGCAAACACTTGGGACTTTTGGCACAACCTGATTTGGGAATGAACATTCCCAAACAGTGTAGGCCAATAGAACTTTGCCTTAAGAATTTTATGTGACGTGGTCTTCCAGCTGAAGTGTCCTCCACAATCTCCTCCGTGAAAATCTTCTATCACCTTATGGGTTTCACCCTCCACCAAACATAACAGCAATACCCTTGTCAGGTCCTTCCAGTAGAGTAGGCCATTGGATATGATATATTTATGTGCTTTTAACCTCAGGGCTCAGTATTTGGATTTATATACCCCCAACGGGCACCTCAAGAATAAGAGATAATGAATGATGTTCTTATACCAGGGAGATCCCTTATATTTGGCATAGGTTTTTTGCTTGGATGTTCTAATCCCACTCTAATGTTACGAAACTATCTCACAAAAAGATAGAAAAGAGAGATCAACACCTTCAAAATAAGCCTCTTCGAGGGATCCACCTCCTTTACATTACACAAATAAATAATTCTTAGATGATACAAATGACAAAACCTCCTTTATATATATAGAAGTCTAAGGGGTCACAATATAATCAATGTCGACATAACAATAATAATATAGGGGCACAACAATGATAATAGTGGGCTTCTATGGGGCACAATAATAACAATATGGGGACAATAGGGGCACAACAATAACAATAAGGGCTACAATGACAATAGTAATGGGGGAATCACTAGTATTATAGGGACTCAACATGCCCCTCCTTCAAAAAAATTTTGACCTCAACGCTTGAGTAGTTTTGGATGCTTCTGTATAATATTCTCATCCTCCCATGTGGAATCTTCGATAGGTATGTTCTTCACCTTGATGAGATACTCCGAAATTGATCGATTTTGTAGCTGTCAAGTTCTTGTTTCTGTGACTGCTTCAGGTTCCAATATGATTTTTCCTTCCTCTTCAATTTTTGGAAATATTGTTTGAACTGAGATCTTGTTACCAATAACCTTCTTTAAGCATGAAACATGGAAAAATGGGTGCACTCGGGAAGTGCAGGAAGCTTCAACTTGTATACGATAGTACCAATCTTTTGCAACACCTTGTACAGACCATAATACTTTGGTGATAATTTATTATCCTTCTTATCTTTCTTGAGGGAAATTTGTTTATATGGTTTTAGTCATAGAAATACCCAGTCACCTACATCAAAACTTCTTTTGTTGCGATGTTGATCTGCCTGTTGTTTCATTCTATTCTGTGCCAAAGTTAGGTTATCCTTTAAGAGTTGGAGAACTTGTTGTTGATGCTCGATGTGATCTTCCACTACTTGAACCTTAGAATTTTCTCTTAAATATGATGTGATGGACGGTGGGTGATATCCATAAAGTGCCATAAATGGGGTCATTTTTGCTCTAGTATGGAAGGAAGTGTTATACCACCCTTCAGCCAGAGGCAACCATTTAACCCATTGAGTCTGTTTATCAAATACAAAACAACGAAGATATCCTTCCAAACATTTGTTTACTATCTCAATTTTCCCATCAGATTGAGGATGATAAGATGAGTTATGAGCTAATTGAGTACCAAGACAAGAAAATGATTTTGTCCATAAATTTCCACTGAAAATGGGATCTCTGTCGCTTACAATAATCTTTGGGTTTCCATGCAGCTTTTGAATTGTTTCCATAAATGCAGTAGAAACTATATTGGCTTTAAATGGATGAGATAATGCACAAAAGTGTGCATACTTGGTAAGTCTGTCAACTACCACCATGATGACATTATTTCCTTCAGACTTGGGTATACCTCTCATAAAATCCATTGAAACCTCCTCCAAACATTGACTTGGAATGGACAAAGGTTGTAATAGACCCGGGGTCTTAATTGAACTTTATTTTATTGGCAAACCAAACATTCTGCCACAAACTTTGGAATATCAGATTTAAGGCCATCCAAAAAAAAATCCTTCTTAACCCTGTGGTATGTTTTTAAAAATCCCAAGGGCCCTCCTAAGGGAGATCCGTGTAATTCCATAAGAATATTTTGTTTGAGTTGGGAATTTTGACATAGGTATAAGCAATCTTTGTACCATAACAAATCATTTTTCCAGGTAAATATATCAGATGTACTCGGAGCTTGTTGTAACTTTTGAATGAGTGGCCACACTTCTTTGTCATTCTTCCATCCATCCCTTGCTTCATTTATCCAATCTGGTTGGATAATAGAAATGGCACAAAAGAATGCTTCCACATCCTCATCCTTTCTTGAGAGTGCATCTGCCACAACATTTTTCTTCATTTTTTTGTGGATGATTTGAAAGTCATAACCCAAAATCTTTGTGACCCATTTTTGCTGCTCTTATGAAGATAATCTTTGTTCTAAAAAGTATTTAAATCTATCATGATGCATTTTTACCTTGAAGTGTCTTCCCAATAGGTAGGGTCTCCATTTCTTAAGTGCATGTAGTATTGCTAACATTTCCTTCTCATAAATAGCTTTGTGTAAATACTTTACTTTGATTGGATGACTTTTGAAAGCAATGGGTCTTTCTTCTTGCATTAAAACAACACCAATTCCATTTCCTGAGGCATCACATTCCACAATAAAGGTTTTTGTGAAGTATGGCGTAGCTAAGACCGGTGCTTGGAACATTGCCTCTTTAAGATGTTCAAAGGCCTTTGTTGCTTCTGGAGTCCATAAAAATGCACTTCAATAATGTTGTTAGAGGTGCTTCTATTCTCCCATAGTTCTTAACAAACTTGCGATAATACCCTGTCAACCTGAGAAATCCTCGCAGATGCTTTATGGATGTGGGGATTTCCATTCCTTAATGGCTTTAATTTTGCTAGGGTCTACCTTGACTCCTTCATGAGATACAATATGACCCAGATATTCCACCTCTTGTACTCCAAAGAAACATTTGGATCTTTTTGCATATAATTGTTTCTCCTCCAATAGTTGAAGCACCCTGTCAACATGTTCAACATGATCCTTCCAAGACTTGTTGTAGATTAGTATATCATCAAAAAATACTAACACAAATTTTCTAAGGAATGGTTTGAAAATTGAATTCATCAAACCTTGAAATGTTGAAGGTGCATTGGTAAGGCCAAAAGGCATGACCAAAAATTCATAATGACCCTCATGAGGTCTAAATGTTGTTTTCAAAATGTCTTCAATCTTCATTCTGATTTGATGATATCCTGAACGAAGATCCAACTTGGTGAAGTAAAATGATCCATGCAATTCATCCAATAGTCCATCAATGACAGGAATGGGAAATTTATCTTTAATAGTGAGATTTTTGAGCTCCCTATAATCCGAACAAATGTGCCATGATCCATGCTTCTTGTGCACCAATACTACTAGAGCAGAGAAAGAAATTTGACTAGGTTGAATTATACCAACCTCTATCATTTCCACAACCATACATTCAATTTCACTCTTCTGGGCATAAGGATATCTGTAAAGCTTGATGTTTGGAGGAACACTTCTTGGAATCAAATGAATAGCATGATCATGATCATGAATAGGTGGGAGACCTTTTGGAGTCTCAAATACCTTGGAATGATTGTCTAAGACTTTTTGGAGCTTTGGATAAATATATGATTTTGATATGGGAACCTCTAGTGAACATAATTGTGCAATTACGCCTCATTGTTATTTTTTTAGAAGCTTTGTTATTCCATTAGAGCTGATTATCTTTCATATTTTCCCTACGATACCTCTTAATTCAACTTCCTTTCCTTCTGAAGAAAATTTCATAAAAATTTCTTGAAAATTAAAAGCTATTTTACCCAAGGATTGTAGCCATTGGGCTCCTAGTACAACATCAACACCACCCATTGGAATGGAAAGAATTGGGCTATTCAATACATATTCTCCCATGGATAACTTGATATTATGGCACTTTCTAGAGCAATTATTGTTCCTCCGCTTTCAACCATCACTTGACACTCTGGTGTTGGATATAGGAAGCAATTCAATTCATTGGCTATCATACAATGAATAGAATTATGGGTACTGCTCGAATCAATCAACATTATTACCTTTTTCTTCTTGATATGTCCTTCCATCTTGATAGTTTACATTACATTCGGACAATGCATTACAAGATATGGACGGATTCATTTCTTCTTTCTCTAGGGTTTGTTCCTGGTGTATATCCTCTTATTTTGACGTTTCTTGTTCATTTTCTTCTTCCTCTTCACAATCTATGTTAAATATTTCTTCTCAACACAGTTATGACCTTTAGTGTATTTTCTATCACAACTTTAACAAAGCCCTTTTTCTTTTTTTTATTCTAATTGTTGGGGTGTCAACCTTGTAGGTTGTGGAAGGCTAGGGGAAACAACACTTCCATCCTTATAGTTGTGAGTGGTAGGCTTCCTTGTTGCCATAATTTTGCTTTCCATTTTTCTTGCTAACTTGAATGCCTTCTCCAATGAGTCAAGTTCCCAAAGGTGAACCTCACATTGGATGTTATCCTTTAAAGTCTCTATGAACAAATCAATCCTATGCTCCTTTGGAGTATCTTTTACCCTTATATTCAATTTTTGTAAGTCCTCAATGTGCTCCATCATTGAACCCTTTTGTTTGAGGTTTATCAAGTGGCTAAAAAAAGTGTTGATTTTTGTATCCTCATAATGTGCTATCATTTCTTCCATAAAAAATTCCCAAGTGACAATTTGTTTACGAGAGCAAAGCCATCGATACCATACAAACTGATTTGGTTCTAAATATAAATTTTCAATGCGTGCCTTTTGTGCGTTTTGCACATTATGGAGATCGAAATATTGCTCCATCTGTAGTATCCATGTTACGGGATCCTTGCCATCAAACTTCCTCATATCGACCTTTAGAACATGGTGGGTCTTCAATCCAATGTTAGAGTCTATGAAATCATGGTTAACATTTCTTTTGTTCTCATCATGAGTTTCCTATACTACCCTTTCACCATTAGTAAGCATTTCTTGTAGTAGCTTAGTTAAATCTATCTTCAAATCTTCCATGTCACCTTTCATTTTTTCTTCTATACCATCCATCTTAGCACCCATGCCATTCATATTAACTTCCATGCCATCCATCTTAGCTTCCACTCCATCCATCTTAGCTTCCACGCCATCCATATTAACTTTTGCGCCATTTATCTTAGCTTCCATGCCTTCCTTTAAACCATCAATCTTAGCTTCTCTTACCTTTTGTGAGAGTGAAATTTGTTGCACTTGGTCTCATAATTTTGATATATCATGTTGCATTTCTTCCTCTTCTTCATGAGTCATGCTAGATATTTCAGGTTGATTACTAGGTGTTTCAATTTTCTTTCTTCGGGGCATCAATTAATGATAATTATGCTTCACTATGCCCTTTGAACTTCAAACTAATTTTTCAACCCAAACTTATGCAAAATTTTAAAAAGACCACACCTTTTTTCGCTTTGTAGAAGCTCGATATTGAATCTGTTATATGTCTATAATTGCGGATCTCTAAGGTCTTAAATTTCTTCTTGTGGTAGCCCTCTGAGTCCTCTTTCCAATTCCACCAGTCTGATTAGAATTGGATTCTCCAAGGAAGATTTATGCCCAATCTCCCAAGATGAATAGATTATATAATTTTTCAGTAGAGCTAACATGTATGACGTGCCACGTGTCACTGTTTCGACCTTCGGATCTAAAAAAGATACATAGAAAACTAAAGTCTGTCCTCTTTCTCTAATTTCCTACAAAATTTCAATATGATATTCAGAGAGAAAGTTATGATGATTTTCCTAAGGTTACATGTTTGGAATGTAATTCAGGAGTCTGCAAAAAGCCTAACTTCCTTAGATCATATCTCCGAAAATTTAGCGAGACAAGATCTAAAATTTGGACCCGAGGTTCAGAACGATTTCAGCTCAAATGTTTTTTTTAGCTTTTGAAACTTCATAGTGAAACAATTATAGCGAAAATTCCACGATGACCTATTGGGAGCAGTGAAACCCTAGAATCCAAAGCTCTGATACCAAATGTTATGAAACCAGCTCACAAAAAGATAGAAAAGAGAGATGAACGCCTTCAAAATAAGCCTCTTAGAGGGGGAAACCTCCTTTACATTACACAAATGAATAATTCTTGGATGATACAAGTGACAAAACCTCCTTTCTATTATAGGAGTCTAAGGGGTCACAATATAATCAAAGTTGACATAACAATAATAATATAGGGGCATGACAATAACAATAAGGGTTATAATGATAATAGAGCTTGGCAATTGGATTCGGATAAAACCTTGGCCAACCCCTAGCCTTTAATGAGCTTGGTAGGATTTATTTCTAGCTCATATTCTTGTATTTTCTCTATCCACCTAACCCTGTTTCCTTCATTGTCTCCTTGCACTAGGATGTCCTTGATTGTTGTCGTTGGGACAAACATTGTGATGTTTGATTGCAACACATACATATGAAAAACCTTAAGAGCCTTGACTAGTGCATAGGCTTGTTTCTCCAATATATTATATTTCAGCTCAGAATCCTTTAGGACTTGGCTGAAGAAGGAAATCGGTTGTTGATAACCCTTTTTATTTTTTTGTAGCAGCACTGCAGCAATAGTATGTGGATAGGTGAAAGAAAAGATATTGAAAGGCACTGAATAGTCAGGGCTGACTAGCACCGGGGCTTCAGCCAAAGATTCTTTAATTCTGATGAAAGAATATTTGGGGTCAAGGCTAAATCTGGCTTCATTTTCCTTCTTGAGCATGTTTGTAATACCCTTGACAATTTCTGCATAGTTGGGTATGAACCTTCTCAAGAAATTTATTCTTCCCATAAATGCCTGAACCTCTTTCTTATTTCTGGGTAGGGGAATAAGTCTGATGGATTTAACTCATTCAAGATCGATCTTTACTCCTTCTTGTGCTATTATGTTTCCAAGTAGCATCCCCTCACTTAGGGCGAGTTGACATTTCTTAGGATTCAGAGAGAGACCATACCTCTTGCATTTTTCAAAGGTGAGATTTAAGTGGAGGATGTGACTTCATCAGTTTTGGAGAAGACTGTGATGTCGTCCAAGTAGACCACCAAGAATTTTTCTTTCCCCCCTATGAAAGCTATGTCCATGGCTCTCTGAAATGTGCCCCCTGCATTAATAAGGCTGAAGGGCATATGAGCATACATGAACGTTCCCCATGGGGTGGTGAAAGCAGTTTTCTTTTGATCCTTAGGGTGGACTGCCACCTGGTTGTAGCCAGAGAATCCATCCGTCATGTACATTCTGTTTAAGCCAACCACCTTCTGCAATATATAATCCATCTTAGGCAGCGGGTAGTTGTCTTTCAGCGACACCTTGTTTAGATTTTGGAAATCAACACACAACCTTATTTCTTCGTTCTTTTTCCAGACAAGGACTCAGTTGGCCACCCATTCAGAGTACCTTAAAGGCACTATGATCTTTGCATGTAGCATCTTTCTCACCTCTTCTTCAATTGAGGGGAGTAAGAGTGGATTTATCTTCCTGAGTTTCTGTTTGCATGGCTTTATTCCACTCTTCAAAGGAATCTTATGATGAATGATGTTAGTATCAAATGCTTTCAAATCCTCATAAGACCAAGAAAATATATCCTTGTAAATTTTGAATAGGTTTAAATACCTTTGTCTGTATTGCAAGGGGATTCCTTTTGATAGCTTGATCATCTGGGGTTCCTCCGCTGATCCGATGTTTCAGTCTTCTACTTGATCGTCTATCTCTGGGGCCATTGGTTTGGAGACTATGTTGTCCTTATTAAAAATCCTTTCCAGTGGGACCAGTCTGTGAGGGATGGTATTCCCTTTCAATTGCAAAATTTTGCACCAAACCATTGTGTCTTTCCATGTGGTGGCTTCTTGATTTGTTTCTTCTTCTTCTTGATCGATGGTGTAGTGGGTGAACTGCCCAATGACTTCTATAAATCTTTTCACCTACTCATCATCCTTGAATACCTGCCAGTGCTTTACATTATCAGGTATCAAAGGTTTGTATCTGACTTCTACCTCATATTTGAGGAGCGGATTTTGCGGGGACCTGAAACTTCTTGTTTCTATGGAAAGGGAGTCAACCATCCTGTTTCCTTCCCTGGACAGAAATTGGATATTAAAGGCTAGGAAGAAATTATCAATTAGATCCCACACTTTGTTCTAATACGTCCTCAGTCTGGGGTGTTTGGCCTGGCATTGATTCCTGATTTGCCTTATGACCAACTCAAAGTCTATAACAACCCAAAATAAACATGTAATTAATCAACTAATTAACATCAAGTTCAAACTATGAGTAGCACTTACCTGTGGTTGAAGTCTGCTTACCGCAACAAGGTTTTGGGGACGACTCTCCACCCAACCATAGGCCAGTTGTAGCAAGTCTTTGCGCAATTGAGCCTACGGTTGGGTGGAGAGTCGTCCCCAAAACCTTGTTGCAGTAAGCAAACTTCAACCACAAGTAAGTGCTACTCATAGTTTGAACTTGATGTTAATTAGTTTATTAATTACATGTTTATTTTGCGCTGTTACAAAGTCTCCATAGACTGTTAGGCATTCAATATTCATATTTTTTGTCCTCTGTAACCCAAGTAGCAATGCTTCGTACTCTGCCACATTATTGGTCACCTCAAATTCTAGCTTGAAAGAGAGGGGTATCAGGCTGCCCTCCAGAGATACCAACAATATTCCAGCTCCATTTCCCTCTTTTGAGTTTGCCCTGTCAAAGTATAACTTCCATACTTCATTTTAATTTGCACGTTGATACTCTTACTGCCTCGTTAGGTGCACTGATGTTTCCTCTAGAAATAGGCAGGAGAGGTCACTTTCTTTCCCATGCACTAGGGAATTTTCTGAGCCTTTAGCTAGGGTCAGTCTTTAAAAACTTAGATTCTTTGTACAACCTCCTTTTCTCAACTCCAAAAGTGGGAATTGTGGCATAAGTTAGATCTAGCTTGATAGAACCCCCCACCTTGGAACCCTAAGATCTAGATAAGAGCATGCGAAATTGAGGAGGAATATCGGCCATCACTATGTCCATTACCACACTCGTCACATGGATCTGATCCAGGTTTACCACCAGATCCTTTATCGTCCCTAAGCACTTGACTCTCTTGGAGTCTAAGGAGTATAGGTCCTTGTATGGTCTGGTGATATCCAAACCCAACTATTCCATCATTGTTAGTGGCATGAGGTTGTAACAATGTAAACTTTGAAACGGGAACTCTGGCCAAAAAACCTCGTAAAAACATAAAAAACAGTGCTAAAAATGAAAAGCGTTGATGCTGGAATAACACTTTTTTTTTTCTAGGGTAAATTTTCAACATGTTTTAAAAATGGCAGTGAAAACCAGTTTTTTGTGCAAAAATTGTCCAAAAAACACCCTCAAAACGAAGTGTTGATGTTCGAATAATTTTTTTTTCAATGGTAAATTTTGTGCAAAAAACACCCTCAAAACAAAAATTGTTGACGCTGGGATAACAAAAAAAAATTCAAGGGTAAAATTTCAACATTTCGAAATAATGGCGTAAAATATTTTATCATGACCCCGAAACACGCTAAAATTTTAAAAAAATAATGAAAACATAAAATTAAAATTAAAATTAAAACAATGAAAAAACATAAACAAAAAAAAACAAAACATAAAATAAAATATATACTAAAAAAAAACATAAAAAAAATTAAATATATAAAAAGAACAAAAAAATCAAACATAAAAAAAAAAATCAATCATAAAAATGTTAAAAGAAAACAAAATTAACCTATATAAGAATTAAAAAACTAAAAAAAGAACTTAGAAATTATAAACAAATAAATAGTAAGAAAAACATATTTAAAAAAAAAAATGGAAAAAGAAAAAAATTATCTTGTAAAACATAAAAAAAATTGGCAAAAGGAAAAAAATTATGGAAAAGAAAAAAAAAACCATAAAATTAAGTAGGTAAAAATAGAAAAATTGAAAACAACATTGACAAGAAACTATAAGAAAAAATGAAAATTAAATACAAACTAGATTTAAAAATAAAATAGGAAATTAACAAAAAAGAAACTAAAAAAAAATAAA
>APFE030739648.1:0-10515 GCA_000404065.3 Pinus taeda | reverse complement strand
AAATAAATAAATAAATAAAATAAAATAAAATTAAGGCTACAGTGAGGAGGTCTAAGCCTCCCCCACCTTGGGTTTGTCTAGCCATCAGGGTGGGTTGGGGATCGGGTTGCTACAACACAATCCTACCCCCACGCAACCAACAACGAGACTGGCCTAGAGAGGGGGAGTGTCACGCCCCCAGGCTGGCGGTAGTCTTTCAACCACTCTTGGTGAGGTGCGGCACCACCGAACACTTTCTTTTCACCAATACTTATGTTCATAGACTATGCCTAACCACTTATCCTACTTAGTTTGTGTTTCACAACCTAGTATTATTATGTTTTCCTTTATACCAATGAACACCCATACACTTTCATTATCATCAGCAATTATACATGAAGAACACAATTGCATAGTTATAAAGGGAGTGGCAACTCCCTGAACAATGAGTTTGCCCGAATAATATATTATACAGCTTTACAAAGTTACAATGCTTTACAAGTATACTTGGAAACACCAAGTTTCATACTTAGCCAAATTTACAACTTCATCACACCTCCATGTGATAACCAAGATTTCCTTGCCCAAGGCGGGCGGGCATGCCCTCACATGAGCTGCCTTCTGCACTTCACAATCAAACCTTGTTCACCTTGCACGACGGGCGGGCGACCCACCCGAGTCACCTTCGTTTTCACCTACACGGCGGGCGGGTGACCTCACCCAAGTCTTCGTTCACCTCCGTGTTTAGCCTTGCACGACGGCGAGCGCTCACCCGAGCTACCCGAGACACCCATTCAACGTTCGACGCCTTCACCCGCGCCTTCACCAGAACATCGGGCAGCTTCACCCGCGCCCTTAACCGATGCGCCGGGCAACCTCCTAACCGCGCCCTTCACCCTTCACCAACCTGCGTGCTATTCTATGTAGTCTTGCCCGTGAGTCGGGTGCATAGAGTTGCACCTTAACTTAGCCTTCTTTCCACTTCTTCACACCTTCTTGATGTAGAGCGAATGACCAAGTTCGAATGTGCTCCTCAAAGTTCCAACGCTTCGTTATATATACACCTCCATGCACGGTCGTGCCATCCATGGCCGACCTACACTACTTTGCCAAGCCGACGCCTTTGTTTGCTCCTTTGGTTGGTCAGCCCATCAACCAACGCCCCAAATCACAATTGCTCCATCGTTGGCTCATTTGGTGAATGCCCTCGCTCGTTCACTATAAATATGTGACCGCCTTTCCACTTTCGCACGCGCTCAAGCCTTTCTCGGTCACGTTTGTTAGCTCGTGCATTTTTTTTCCAACCAACCTTCACACTTTGTTTCGGCGGTGATGCCTCTGGACCGCAGGTCCTTACATCCTCCCCCACTTGAAATAATTTTTGTCCTCGACAATATCTCGTCCCAGCAACCATCTGTCACCAAGATCACCATACAAAGGTATACACCCCATTGGTATGCCATACATCGGAAGTCATCTCAATCCATGATCATCAACCACCTCATCACAATCTCCACATGCTGCTCCCCATCGTGGAAGGCTAGCCCCTCCATCTCAAGCTACATGCTTCCTGCAACCTCTCGTGTCGACCTCATCATGTGTTGTCCTTGTGTGAATTGTTGTCATGATACTCCAACACAATGCTAACACATCTCTGCACATTGAGCTCCCTCATGTTTGAACTAGTCAGGTGATCAGTCCAACTGTCACGCTCAAACCATGAGAATGCACATCCTCATGCCACCATCATTCATTTCTCGGAACATCTCGTCACATCCTCAACTTGATCAAGAATCCATCTCCATATAAGTGTAACCCATGCTCAGGTCCATGAAGTAGCCTACACGGAGGGGATACCTGGAGTGAAATCATTTTACTCGATAAAACTAGAGCTAAGATAGCAAGAAGAGCTGCTGACTTACAATTTCTGAAGAATTGTCGTAACAATAATCTTATTCCCTCGTTTGCTCAGATTAATCACAGAATGAATAACAACTATAACAGAAAGGCGTTTCTCCATCTCAGCATGTCTTTAATAAAATCTGAAATTAAGAAGGTAAGGGTTTCTCTGGATAATCTCTGTCGCTCCGCGCTTGCAGCACACTTGAAGCTTTCCAGCATCGTAAGCCATGACCTCTGGTCAGTTATCGATGCCAGGGCCGCTCTGAAGAGTATCAATGAAGGTCAGGCCGCGGTCAAACGTCAAAACAGGAAACTGTCTGAATTGCTAACTCATAATGATAAAAAACGGCGCAATCACTCAAATAATGTTGGTATATCAGGAAGAATGTTCGATGAGAGATCAGGCACAGAATAGCGATCGAATTTAATTGACAGTCCGAAACCTGACGCTAGACTAAAGTATGCGCAGACAATTAATAACTGTCTCTACGTTAAGGAAGAGAGCCCCAGGTTTGTTGATGTCAAAAGGAATGTGAATGATCCGGCCTCTTGCGCTACCCCATCAATTGCTCAGGACGGGGTGAATGATTTGGCCCCCTACGCTGCCCCATCTCATACGCAGACCCCATCTCACGCTCAGGCCGCAGATAACCAGTGTTCGTTGAGCGTAATTAATCCAGACACTACGATGAATCACACGCAGAATGACACTGTCCCTGGATCAGTCACCACGATGAATGACACGCAGAATGACACGGTCCCTGGATCAGTCACTACGATGAATGACACGCAGAAAAACGCTCTTAAGGTCAACAGATCTGTTGCTGGAAACAGTGAGTTTATTGGCACGGCCCTCCAGCCAATTTCTGAGGACCCGGTTATCTCAATCGAACAAAGCGCTGTCCCTTCAGTCTCTTTGGAAATTTGCGCAGAAAGCCCCCATTCCAGTTCACCATTCCTCCCAAAAATTTGCGTTGATGAGATTGGTGGTTGCGCAGAAAGCCCCCATTCCGGTTCACCATTCCTCCCAAAAATTTGCGTTGATGAGATTGGTGGTTGCGCAGAACGGTTCAGCGCCCACTCCGGTTCACCAACCCAACCTTTGAATATTTGCGCAGAACAGATTGGTTCTTGCTCCGTTCCCCCATCTCGCCCTTTGGAAATATGCGTTAATCCAGTTGTCTTAAACATGGTTTGTGCCGATCAGACGAGCTCTCGCACGGAGGATGGAGCGCCCTTTCAATTGGTCAAGGCATCAGAATCAAAATCAAAAAGGAAGGTCGTAAATTTATCTTCCCATAGTTTAGAACCTGAGGTCATTAGTGTTCTGAGGAAAGGCCTTGGATTTGCTGTTGCCCCTAAAAATATACCGATTGAAAAATTGATTTGTAATATTGAAAATGGTATTAGCAACCTTACCCTGGAGGACAAGGAGGAATTAAGGCAAGAATGCTCCCTTATTATGAGGAAGGCTAGGGTTCCCAGGAGTAATTTGAGTAAGGCAGAGCAAAGAGCTTTCAAGTCCCTGCGCAACAATGAAAAGATTGTGGTTCTCAAGGCGGATAAAGGAGGAGCAGTAGTGATTCTCAATAAAGAAGATTATATATGCAAAATGAACGATCACCTAAGTTGTGGGAGTTATAAGAAGCTAAACAGGAATCCGATCCCCAAAATTATGAAAGAGGTGAAAAAGGCCATCCTGGAATCCAACCTTGATGACAAAATAAAAAAGAAATTAATGCCATCCAGTGAATGCATACCTAGGATTTATTGGCTTCCAAAGATCCACAAAGAAGGTGCCCCTCTCAGACCAATTGTCAATACAATTGGGTCTCCAACATACGAGCTCGCAAAATATGTTGCAAGAATCCTCAAGCCCCTGGTCGGAAACACTGATTCTTTCATCAAGGACTCCCATGACTTTGTAAAACTTATTGAGAATGAGAAGTTAGAACGGGATGACCTCTTGGTCAGCTTTGACGTCGTGTCCCTATTCACCAAGATTCCTCTCGAAGAAGCCATTCAAGTCATTAAAGAAGTTACTGATCCAGGGACTGCAAGGCTGGCTGAAATTTGCTTGCGATCAACAGTTTTCACCTTTCAAGGAGCATATTATGAACAAACAACTGGAGTAGCAATGGGATCCCCCCTTTCACCAATCGTGGCAAACTTATTTATGGAATATTTTGAAAAGAAGGCGCTTAACTCTTACCCCTTGAAACCAACGTGGTGGAAACGATTTGTTGATGATACTAACATAAAATGGACTCATGGCAAAGCGGAGCTTGACAAGTTCTTTATCCACCTTAACTCCATCTCCTCAGATATAAAATTCACTATGGAGCTTGAAGAAAACATGAGCATACCCTTTTTAGACATCCTCATTATGAGAAGAGATGATGGCTCCATTGGGCACAGGGTTTACAGAAAGTCCACCCATACTGAGAATTACCTCCATGCTGACTCCCACCATCATCCAACCCAGAAGCTTGGTGTTCTAAACACTCTTGCTATCAGGGCCCTTAGGATCTCTGACGCTGATCATCTGGATGAAGAAAAGAAGCATTTAGTCTTAACCTTTAAGGGTTTAGGCTACAAAGAAAATGAGATTAGAAGAGCTTTTCAGAAAGCCGAGAAAAGATTATCATCTCATGAACATAAGACCAGAGATCAACCTGAAGGAGGTAGGGTTTTTCTTCCTTACATTCATGGAGTTACAGATAAGATGGCGAAGATCCTAAGAAGAAAGAACATAAGCACGCAATTCTCAGCCTCAGGGACAATCAGACAAAGTATGAGATCGGTTAAAGATAACATTGATAAAAATCAACTAAAAGGGGTCTATAAAATCGATTGCTCATGTGGGAAGAGTTACATTGGTGAAACCGGTCGTTCTCTGCAGACCAGACTCAAAGAACATGGGGCTGATATTAAAAATGAAAGGTCCCGTTCCTCCGCCCTTGCAGAACACTCGTCGAGAACCAAGCACCATGTCTTACTGGAAAACGCCTCCATTATCGCCAGAGAGGAGCAGCAACATAAGCGAAAGATCAGAGAAGCCCTGGAGATTATCAAGCACCCTCACAATCTCAACAGAGACAGCGGTATGGAGATTAGTGGAAGTTGGCTTCCCCTAATCAGAAAAATTAACCCCTCAGTTTAATAATTATAATAATAATATTAATAAATAATAAATATTAAAATAATAAAAATAATATTAATCCATTAACTAACCAATAATAGTTAAACAATCCAATTAATCCAATTATCTATTAATTAATAGTCCTTAATTCATATTTATAATTAATAATTAACAATTAATAATTAATTAATATTTTCTAATCAAAAATAATTATTTGAATTAATTCTTTATATATATTTATATTTTATAATAATAATATAGATTATATAGTAATAGTTGTACGTGATATAATCTTATAGGCCTATTATAATAGTATTGTAGGATTATTAGAACTATTATTAAATAAAAATAATATTAAATAATAATATTCTATAGCTATTAAAATTATATTAATTTATTGAAAACTAGATTAATTAAATAAAAAATAATTTTCAATAATAATAATATGTTAATAATAATAATAATAATTTAATAATATAAATAAATTCAGTAAACCTATTAATAATAATGCATCGTGAATAATTTCAATTCGACAAATTTAATATTAATTTAATCTCATATTATTTAAATAAAAAAATTAATTCTTTATTTGTT
This sequence comes from Pinus taeda, assembly GCA_000404065.3. Classification (NCBI taxonomy): domain Eukaryota; kingdom Viridiplantae; phylum Streptophyta; class Pinopsida; order Pinales; family Pinaceae; genus Pinus; species Pinus taeda. The sequence goes on along the minus strand of APFE030739648.1, from coordinate 4,898 downwards.
CATTATCACATAATTATAAATAAAAATAATTATTAATAATAATAATAAATTCTTCATAATAATAAATCAATAATTAATATATTAAAATAAATTCCATAAAACCTATTAACTATAATAATAATTATGATCACGATTAATTATACTTAATACTTAATCTCTTTTACAAAAAAAAAAAAAAAAAATTAATGTAATTCTTTATTTTTTCATTAAATTTATCATTTATTTGAAAAAAGTGATGAGTAATATATATTAATAATAATAATTAGTTTCAAAATAAAATTTTAATTATTTATATTTATATTATTCATTATTCAATTTCCATTAATAATAAAAATAATATTAAGATTAATAATATTAGAATAATAATACAATAGGAATGAGAATATACTAACCCATTAACTAACAAATAATTATTAGTATTTTATATCTCATTAAATAATAATTTCAATTATGAATTTCAATACTATAAGCTATATCATTAATATTTCTTTATAAATAAAAAATTATAATTAAAAATAATTAATTATATTTTCATTAAAATTTAAATAATTTTTTAATAAATTTTATAAAAGAAAATTTTCAAATAAAATAATAATTAATTAATAGAGAGGCAGCCGACTTCTCAAAATTGAGAGCAGACCCTCCTCCTTACTTTCCTCATCCCTATTTATCCCTAATCAGCTGCTCTTCTTCTATCAAGCTTCAAGTTGCCCTGATGATGGATCCCAGTTGGGATTCGAAACGTTGGCAGAAAAATCTTATTACTGTTGAATCTCCGATGTCTGAATCTAAAATATTACACCACAGAGGTCTCAAATCTAGCCCTCATCTCATCTGCAACATGCTGTCCATGATGTTTGGTACTAATGTGCTGCATGAAATCAGCCACATCTACCCCAACATCATCATCCATCTGTAAAACATCCATCTCCTCAAGGTGAAGAGATCATCTCATCAAACTCCAACTCTCGATGTGCCACATCCAGGTCCATGAACCAACCTCCATCATATCTGCAATGTGCCATCCCTCAAGTTTGCCATAGAAACAAGTATGCACTTGTCTCATTTCTCCATGTGCTGCCCATGATCATAGATCAATCAGCTTCCATGTGTCAAAAGTGGTCAAGTCTCGGCTCAACCCATGCCCAAGTGTTGCCACCAAGACATCATCATCGTCGTAACTCCATCACTCCAAAGTGTCTCATATCGATCTTTCTCATCAAACCACTCTTTCAAGCCACACCCATACATGTACTTGAAAGTATGCATCCCATTCTACATCAAAGTCCCTGACCTCAGCTCCTCAATGCATCAGATCCTCCAAGTCCACCATATATGAAGTCCCCAAAAGTCACAACCTCATGTCATCATGAGCTTCATGAGTCATCTCCAACCAACACTCTAGCAAGCATACAAGTCTCAGCCCAAAGGTCTCTGCAAGATGCCTCAGCTCTCCATGTAGTAGGAATGCTCCATAGTCTACTCACAACTCCATCCAAGTCCATGGCCTTGTTATACAAGAGTGCACAACCTCTCCATCGGCTCATAAACAATAAGTCTCCATGTCACATCAGCAAATCCACCTACACAACATCCCTGCCTTGGCACTCCTCATTGGATGCCCATAAGTGACACCTCTACAAGTGCTCCTGCATCATGTCCCTACATAATACTGTCATTCTCCATGTCTCCAACCTGTTGTCCATGACTAAGTTGCCCATGTAGTCCAACCAAGTAGACCCATCACAACAATCGGTCATCCTCATCGAAGCTGCAATCTTCGGTCTAGTGAACTTGGTCACCCAACCATATCATCATCATGAGTCCCTTCCATCATAGCTCCCCCACTAAAGGTCCCACCAAGACTTGCTCTTGGTCTCGGCCATGAGAAGCCCACCCAAGTATCATCATACCTCAAGTGTGTGCCCTCCTCTAATCTGTCCATGAGTCATGCTGGGCACTTAGCCAATTCTCCATGTGGCTAAAGCATGACCCAATCCTCCACAATGATCATCATGTTCCTCCCTTGTCATGGGTCTTTGCACCTTCTACCATAAGGTCACAAACAACCCCAACAAGTCCTGCAACAATCAACAATCCCTGCTTCTCCATATAAGGTCTCATCATAGACATCCATGGTAAGATCCTCCCTAGCATTGGCAAACTGATTTTGCCCTTCCCTGCATACGGTTCATCTACCAAATGCTCAAGTGAAACAAAAGTATCAATAGTACTTACATCATCATCATCATGAGGTTCCTCCATATGAGTATCCTCATCCATCCATGTCTGCAAAATGCATGATCCTGGTCCAACTTGATCAATCTCAAGTTCATCCTTCATCGTTGTCACATCTACAACATCCTCAAACATCACGGCTTCCTCTTCCTTGTTAGCACAATCTGCAACTTCATCCTGCTCCATTGTATAAGGTAAGCAAGAGATTCCCTTCACATTCTTCCAAACCTACCATGCCTTGTTGTTCAGCCTGGCCCAAGCACTAAGCTTTACCTCTGCTAAACTTGTTTCACCATTCACCAGCTTCACCAAGTTCCCTGCAAACATGAACTAGCCCTTGTTCCACTTGTATGTGAAACCAGCTTCCTTCACCTGCAAGTACCTGCTTCCACTATCATCAACTATCAAGCTTCTTCAACACTACCACCAGCTCCCCAGCATTAGCTCTTCATCATACCGAGGCTTCACCAACTGTGAACTTGCTCTGATACCAACTGTCACGCCCCCAGGCCGGCGGTAGTCTTTCAACTGCTCTTGGCGAGGTGCAGCACCACCGAACACTTTCTTTTCACCAATACTTATGTTCGTGGACTACGCCTAACCACTTATCCTACTTAGTTTGTGTTTCGAAACCTAGTATTATTGTGTTTTCCTTTATACCAATGAACACCCATACACATTCATTATCATCAACAATTATACATGAAGAACACAATTGCACAGTTATAAAGGGAGGGGCAACTCCCTGAACAATGAGTATGCCCGAATAATATATTATACAACTTTACAAAGTTACAATACTTTCCAAGTATACTTGGAAACACCAAGTTTCATACTTAGCCAAATTTACAACTTCATCACACCTCCGTGTGATAACCAAGATTTCCTTGCCCAAGGCGAGCGGGCGTGCCCTTACACGAGCTGCCTTCCGCACTTCACAATCGAACCTTTTTCACCTTGCACGATGGGTGGGCGACCCACCCAAGTCACCCGAGTCACCTTCGTTTGCACCTACACGGCGAGCGGGCGACCTCACCTGAGTCCCCGTTCACCTTCGCGTTTAGCCTTGCACGATGGCGGGCACTCACTTGAGCTACCCGAGACAACCGTTCAACGTTCGATGCCTTCACCCGCGCCTTCACCTGAACACCAAGCAACTTCATCCGTGCCCTTAACGGATGTGCCGGGCGACCTCCTACCCGTGCCCTTCACCCTTCACCAACCTGCGTGCTATTCCGTGTAGTCTTGCCCGTGAGTCGACGCATAGAGCTGCGCCTTAACTCGGCATTATTTACACTTCTTCGCACCTTCTTGATGTAGAGCGAATGACCAAGTTCGAATGTGCTCCTCAAAGCTCCAATGCTTCGTTATATATACACCTCCACGCACGGTTGTGCCATCCATTGTCGACTTGCACTACTTTGCCAAGCCGACGCCTTTGTTTGCTCCTTTGGCTGGTCGGCCCATCGACCAACGCCCCAAATCACAATCACTCCACTGCCGGCTCGTTTGGTGAACGCCCTCGCTCGTTCACTATAAATATGTTACCACCTTTCCAGTTTCACACATGTTCAAGCCTTGCTCGATCACCTTTGTTAGCTTGTGCAACCTTCGCACTTCGTATTGGTGGTGATGCCTCCGGACCACGGGTCCTTACAGGGAGGCTCGGGGATCGGGTTGCTACAACGTAATCCTGCCCCCGCACAACTAACAACGAGATCGGCCCAGAGAGGGGGAGGTCGATTCTTGGAATCGAGCCTCCCCGGCCCTGACCCAATTAGGGCATAGTTTCTAATTTTTTATTTTATTTAAATATGTTTTTAATCGTTTTTTTTCTAATTTTTTATTTTTAATGTTTTTATTGTTTTTTTAATTGTTTTATTTTTAGTTTTTATATGGTTTTTTTTTAATGTTCAAATCTTCCATTGCATTTTTTGGATTTATATATTATTGGTATGTTCATCTTGCTCCTCATCCTGGTCTTGATGATGAACCTAGATCTAGGTTCGAAAAGCTTCAACCCTTTGTTATCTATGTGATTTCTCCAAAAGATTTGAACATTATATCATGAATCACAAAAGCATACAATCTGAGGTCTTTTTTTTTTTTAATTATTTTTTTATGTAATTTTTATTATATTTTACTTTTCCTTTTTCAATTTAATTCTTTATAATGTTTATATCTTTTCTAGATTAAAAAAAAAAGCTTTAATGTTGTATTTGTTGTTATTGTTTTTTTTTTTTTAAGTTTCAATGTTCTTTTTAATGCTTTAATTATTTTTAATTTTTAACGTATTTTTTTATTTTTAGATTTAATGACATTTTTTTAATGTTTTAAATTTTTGTTTTTAAGGTTTTTTTTTATGTTATATGTTTTATTTATTTTCTTTGTTTCTTATTTTTACTTAAAAGTTTATTCGAAACATTTTTTTGGGGAAAAAAACTTCAATTTTAATTGCTTTTTGATATAAAAATAATAAAAATATCATAAATTTTCCTATTTTTCTAAAAGAAAATCAAAATTTTCATAAATTGTTTTTATTTAACATTTCATATTTAGCAAAAAGATATGCAAAATGTATATCTTTTTGTCCAGTGTTTAGAATCATTATTTTTTGGGACAATTATTTTATTTGTATTGAAGTATTAATTAACTATATA